>JASTWB010000376.1:0-20649 GCA_032158295.1 Pycnopodia helianthoides | reverse complement strand
TTTTTTTGACCCGCCATTAAAAAAGTTATAAGGTAGTACCCTTATTAATATTCACAAAAATCGAACCATGCCAAAATGCCCCATTTCTGCGATCACTTTTTGCGGGCACCTCCCCCGATGCTGCCCATATAATTTTCAAGTCCGCAACTCTTTTATCCTAGGATATATTGAGCTTTTTCGGGACCAAATCATGACGTCACCATCTCGCAAAAAGCTCACAATTGCCGGGTTTTTGGAATTGGCCTTTTTCCCACACGAAAAGTGTCTTCGGGGATATCTAATCTATCGTTTTGCACCGTCAATTCAACTTTTTTTTTTTTGACCCGCCATTAAAAAAGTTATAAGGTAGTACCTTATTAATATTCACAAAAATCGAACCATGCCAAAATGCCCCATTTCTGCGATCACTTTTTGCGGGCACCTCCCCCGATGCTGCCCATATAATTTTCAAGTCCGCAACTCTTTTATCCTAGGATATATTGAGCTTTTTCGGGACAAAATCATGACGTCACCATCTCGCAAAAAGCTCACAATTGCCAGGGTTTTTGGGAATTGGCCTTTTTCCCACACGAAAAGTGTCTTCGGGGATATCTAATCTATCGTTTTGCACCGTCAATTCAACTTTTTTTTTTTTGACCCGCCATTAAAAAAGTTATAAGGTAGTACCCTTATTAATATTCACAAAAATCGACCATGCCAAAATGCCCCATTTCTGCGATCACTTTTTGCGGGCACCTCCCGATGCTGCCCATATATTTTCAAGTCCGCAACTCTTTTATCCTAGGATATATTGAGTTTTTTTCGGGACAAAATCATGACGTCACCATCTCGCAAAAAGCTCACAATTGCCAGGGTTTTGGGAATTGGGCCCTTTTTTCCCCACACGTAAAGTGTCTTCGGGGATATCTAATCTATCTTTTTGGCCCCGTCAATTAAAATTTTTTTTTTTTTTGACCCGCCATTTAAAAAAAGTTATAAGGTAGTCCCCTTATTAATTTTCCCAACAAAAAATAAAACCCAGGGCCAAAATGCCCCATTTCTGCAAACACTTTTTGCGGGCACCCCCGATGCTCCCCAAAGATTTTCAATTTCCGCAACTCTTTTTTCCTGGATATATTGGTTTTTCGGGAAAAAATTCATGAGCCCCCCATTTTCGAAAAAAGCTCACAATTCCCGGGGTTTTTTGGGAAATTTGGGCCCTTTTTTTCCCACACGAAAAGGTCTTCGGGGTTTATTAATCTTTGTTTTCCCACCGCCCAATTCAATTTTTTTTTTTTTAAACCCGCCATTAAAAAAGTTATAAGGTAGTACCCTTATTAATTTTCCCCAAAAACCCAAAACATCCCAAAATCCCCCATTTCTCCCGTCATTTTTTGGGGGGCACCCCCCCCGATGCGGGCCCATTGATTTTCAATTTCCGCAACTCTTTTTTTCCTGGTATTTTGGAGCTTTTTGGGCCCAAATTCATGACGTCCCCAAATCTCCCAAAAAGCTCCAATTGCGGGGTTTTTTGGAAATTTGGGCCCTTTTTTCCCCAAAACCGAAATGTGTCTTCGGGGATATCAAAATCTATCGTTTTGCACCGTCAATTAAATTTTTTTTTTTTTTTTGCCCCGCCATTAAAAAGTTATAGGTAGTACCCTTTTTTAAATATTCACAAAAACCCAAAACATGAAAAAAATGCCCCCATTTTTTGCGATCACTTTTTGCGGGCACCCCCCCCGATGTGCCCATTTTGTTTTTTAAAGTCCGCAACTCTTTTACCCAAGGTTTAATTTTAGCTTTTTTCGGGCCCAAATTTCAGGGACGTCACCATCTCGCAAAAAGCTCCCAATTGCCGGGGTTTTTTGGGAAATTTGGGCCCTTTTTCCCCCAAAACAAAAAGTGTCTTCGGGGATATTCAATCTATCGTTTGCCCCGTAAATTAAATTTTTTTTTTTTTGACCCGCCTTTAAAAAAAAGTTAAAAGGGTTAAAAACCCTTTTTTAATATTCAAAAAAAATCCCCCCCATCCCAAAATGCCCCTTTTCTGCGATCACTTTTTGCGGGCACCTCCCCGTTTTTCTCCCCATATGATTTTCAAGTCCGCAACTTTTTTTTATCCTAGGATATATTGGGTTTTTCGGGCCCAAATCATGACGTACCTTTCTCGCAAAAAGCCAAAAATTGCCGGGTTTTTTGGTTTGGCCCTTTTTTTCCCCCACAAAAATGTCTTCGGGGAATTTTAATCTATCTTTTTGGCACCGTCAATTCAATTTTTTTTTTTGGCCCCGCCATTAAAAAATTTTAAAAGGTAGTCCCCTTTTTAAAATTTTTCACAAAACCCAAACCCCATGCCAAAATCCCCCATTTCTGCGATCACTTTTTTGGGGGCACCTCCCCGATGCTGCCCATATGATTTCAAGTCCGAAATCTTTTACCCTAGGATATTTTGAGCTTTTTCGGGCCCCAAATAAATGACGTCACCATCTGCAAAAAGTCACAATTCCCAAAGGGTTTTTGGTTTTGGGCCTTTTTTCCCCACACAAAAAAGTGTCTTGGGGGGAATTAATCTATCGTTTTGAAACCGTCAATTAAATTTTTTTTTTTTTGACCCCCCCTTTAAAAAAAGTTAAAAGGTTTATTTCCCTTATTTTATTCACAAAAACCCCCCCCCATGCCAAAATCCCCCATTTTGCGATCATTTTTGCGGGCACCTCCCCGATGTTTGGCCCATATGATTTTCAAGTCCGCAACTTTTTTTTCCTAGGTTTTTTAAAGTTTTTCGGGCCCAAAATCATGACGTCACCATCTCGAAAAAAGGGCTCAAAATTTTGCCGGGGTTTTTTGGAAATTTGGGCCCTTTTTCCCCACACAAAAAAGTGCTTGGGGGATATCTAAATCATCGTTTTGCAGTCAATTCAATTTTTTTTTTTTTTGGCCCCGCCTTTTAAAAAAAGTTAAAAGGTAGTCCTTATTAATATTAAAAAAAAAAACCCAAAAACCATCCCAAAAATTTGCCCCTTTTCTGCGATCACTTTTTGCGGGCCCTCCCCCGATGCTCCCCTTTGATTTTAAAGGCCGCAACTTTTTATCCTGGATTTATTGAGCTTTTTGGGGCCCAAATCATGACGTCCCCATTCGCAAAAGCTCACAATTCCCGGGGTTTTTTGGGGAATTTGGGCCCTTTTTTTCCCACACAAAAAATTTGTCTTCGGGGATATCAAATTCTATGTTTTGCCCCGTAAATTTTCAATTTTTTTTTTTTTTGACCCCCCTTTAAAAAAGGGTTAAAAGGGTTATTTCCCCTTTTTAAATTTTCAAAAAAAATCCAACCTCCCAAAAATCCCCCTTTTTGGCGTTTCCTTTTTGGGGGGGACCTCCCCGATGTCCCCATATAAATTTTCAAGCCCGCAATTTTTACCCTAGGTATATTGAGTTTTTGGGGAAAAAAAATTTATGACGTCACCATCTGCAAAAAGCTAAAATTTGGCCAGGGTTTTTGGTTTTTGGCCTTTTTCCCACACAAAAGTGTCTTCGGGGTTTATCTAATCTATCGTTTTGCCCGTAATTCAAATTTTTTTTTTTTTGGTTTTTGGAAACCCCCTTAAAAATTAAAACTGGCCCCTTAAAATTTTTCCAAAAAAATTTTTCCCCCCCCAGGGCCCAAAATGCCCCAATTTTTCCCTGGGTTTAAACTTTTTCGGGAAAAACTCCCCATCTGCCCAAAAATTTTCCCTTTTTAATTGGCCCTTTTTACCAAAAAGGATTATTGGGGTTTTTGGGGGGCCCCCAAATTTTCCATACTTTTTTTTTCCCCCACTTCCAAAAAAGTAAATTCCCCTTTTTAAATTCCCCCAAACCAGAAAAGGGGCCCATTTCTAATCACTTTTCCCACCCCCCCAATTTCCCCTTTTTTTTTTGCCCCCAATTTTTTAAAAGGTTATATTTATTTTTCCCCAAAAACCCAACCTTCCAAAAAACCCCCTTTTTTGCCCATTTTGGGGCCCCTTTTCCCCGTGCCCCCATAATTTTCAATTTTTCCCGCAACCCCTTTTTTTTTTTTGACCCCCTTTTTAAAAAAATTTTTGGAGTCCCCCAATTTTCGCAAAAAAACCTCAAAAATCCCCCATTTTTGGGAAATTCCCCTTTTCCCCAAAAACCCCCCCGGGGATTTAACCTATGTTTTTAAAGTCCCAAAACTTTTTTTTTTAGGTTTTAAAAAAATTTGGGTGCCCTTTTTTACCAAAAACTAAACCCTCCCCAAAAACCCCCAAAATTCCCGGGTTATTTTTGGGGGCCTTTTTTCCCCCAAAAATTTTTGCCCAATTATGTTTTAAACCGCAACCTTTTTTTTTTTTGAGCTTTTTGGGCCCCTTATTAAATTCCAAAAAAATGCAAAACCCCAGGGTTTTTGGGGGCCCTTTTTTCCCCCGGGAAAAAGTTTTTTTTGGGGGATTTTCAATTTTTGCCCAAAAAAAAAATTTTTTTTTTTACCCGGCCTTTAAAAAGTTTTGGGGCCCCAAATATTAAAAAAAATTCCAAAACCCAAAAAATTCCCCCATTTTTTGGGAAATTCCTTTTTTTCCCCAAAAATTTTCCCCGGGGATTTTTCCCTATGTTTTAAATTTCCCAACTTTTTTTTTTGGACCCCAAAAAAAAGGTTTTTCCCCATTTAAATTTTAAAAAACCCCAACCTTTGCCAAAACTCCCCCTTTTGGAAATTTTTTTTTTCCCCCCCAAAAAAATGCTCCCCATAATTTTCAATTTTTCCCGAAATTTCCTTTTTTTTTTTTTGGGGGGACCCGCCAAATTAAAAAAGTTAAGAAGGGTTTTAATTCCCCACCAAAATTCCAAATCCAACAATGTTTTTTTTTTTTTTTTTTTTTTTTTTTTTTTTTTTCCCATTTCTGCGATCATTTTTGGGGGGGCCCCTTTCCCCAAATGCTCCCCATAGGATTTTAAAGTCCGCAACTTTTTTTTCCTAGGTATTTTGAGCTTTTTCGGGCCCAAAAATCATGAGGGCACCATCCGCAAAAAGCTCACAATTGCCGGGGGTTTTTGGAATTGGCCTTTTTCCCACAAAAAAAAAGTGTCTTCGGGGTTTTCAAAATCTATCGTTTTGCCCCGCCCTTCAATTTTTTTTTTTTTTGACCCCCCCTTTAAAAAAAGTTTAAGGTAGCCCCTTATTAATTTTCCAAAAAAACCCAAACCATCCCAAAAAATGCCCATTTCGCGATCCTTTTTGGGGGGCCCCTCCCCCGATGGGGCCCATATGATTTTAAGCCCGAAACCCCTTTTTTCCCTAGGATTTTTTGGGAGCTTTTTTCGGGACCAAATAATGAGGCACCATCTCGAAAAAAATTTCACAATTGCCGGGGTTTTTTGGGGAATTTGGGCCTTTTTCCCACACAAAAAGGGTGTCTTGGGGGATACTAATCTATCGTTTTGCACCGTCAATTCAATTTTTTTTTTTTTGACCCGCCAAAAAAAAGTTTAAGGTAGTACCCTTTTTAAATTATTCACAAAAAATCCAACCATCCCAAAATCCCCCATTTCTGGGGACACTTTTTGGGGGGCACCCCCCCCGTTTGCGGGCCCATTTTAATTTTCAAGCCCCGAAAACTCTTTTTTTCCCTGGATATATTGAGCTTTTTGGGCCCAAATTCATGACGTAAACCATCTGCAAAAAGCTCAAAATTGCCGGGGTTTTTGGAAATTTGGCCCTTTTTTCCCACACGAAAGTGTCTTCGGGGATTCAAATTTTCTATCGTTTTCCCACCGTCAATTCAATTTTTTTTTTTTTGGCCCCGCCAAAAAAAAAAGTTATAAGGTATTTCCCCCTTAAAAATATTCACAAAAAAAAAACCATCCAAAATCCCCCATTTCTGCGATCACTTTTGGGGGCATTTTTCCCCCCGATGTCCCCTATGATTTTAAAGTCCGAAAATTTCTTTTACCCCTAGGATATTTTGAGCTTTTTTCGGGCCCAAAATCAGGGACGTCACATCTGAAAAAAAGCCCCAAAAATTCCCGGGGTTTTTGGGGAAATTGGCCTTTTTCCCCACGAAAAGTGTCTTGGGGAAAATTCAAAATTCTATCTTTTTGGGCCCCGTCAATTAAAATTTTTTTTTTTTTTTTTGCCCCGCCTTTTTAAAAAAGTTTAAGGTAGTCCCCTTTATTAATATTCAAAAAAACCCAACCCATCCCAAAAAACCCCCCTTTTCTGCGATCATTTTTGCGGGCACCCCCCCGATGCTCCCCTTTTTGTTTTTCAAGTCCGAAAATCTTTTATCTAGGATATATTGCGCTTTTCGGGAAAAAAATCATGACGTCCCCTTTTGAAAAAAGCTCAAAAATTGCCGGGGTTTTTTGGGAAATTGGGCCCTTTTTTCCCCACACGAAAAGTGTCTTCGGGGTTATTTTAATCTATCGTTTTGCCGTCAATTAAATTTTTTTTTTTTTTTGACCCCCCTTTAAAAAAAGTTATAAGGTAGTCCCCTTTTTAAAATATTCACAAAAATCCAACCATGCCAAAATGCCCCATTTTGCGATCACTTTTTGGGGGGCACCCCCCCCCGATGTCCCCATATAAATTTTCAAGTCCGCAACTTTTTTTCCCCTTTAGGATTATTGAGCTTTTTGGGGGCCCAAAAATCAGGGGAGTCCCCAACTCGCAAAAAGCTCATTTTTCCCGGGGTTTTTTGGGAAATTTGGGCCCTTTTTTTTCCCACACGAAAAGTGTTTTTGGGGTTTCCCTAATCTATCGTTTTCCCACCGTCAATTAAAATTTTTTTTTTTTGCCCCCTTTAAAAAAAATTAAAAAGGTATTTCCCTTTTTAATATTCACAAAAATCCAACCATGCCAAAAGGGCCCCATTTCTGGGGACATTTTTGGCGGGCACCCCCCCCCGATGCTCCCCAATTTGATTTTCAAGCCCGGAAAACTCTTTTACCTAGGATATATTGAGCTTTTTCGGGACCCAAATCATGACGTCACCATCTCGCAAAAAGCTACAATTGCCAGGGTTTTTGGAATTGGCCTTTTTCCCCAGGGAAAATTGTTTTTTGGGGATACCCTTAATCTATCGTTTTGCACCGTCAATTAAAACTTTTTTTTTTTTTGACCCCCCATTAAAAAAGTTATAAGGTAGTCCCCTTAATTAAATTCACAAAATCCAACCATCCCAAAAAATCCCCCATTTCTGCGATAATTTTTTGCGGGCCCCTTCCCCGGGGCTGCCCATATGTTTTTTTAAAGTCCGAAACTTTTTTTCCCCTAGGATATATTGAGTTTTTTGGGGGGACCAAATCATGAGGGCCCCCATCTCGCAAAAACTCACAATTGCCGGGGTTTTTGGGGAATTTGGGCCCTTTTTTCCCACACGAAAAGTGTCTTGGGGGGTTTATCTAATCTTCGTTTTGCCCCCGTCAATTTCAACTTTTTTTTTTTTTGACCGCCTTTTAAAAAATTTATAGGTAGTACCTTATTAATTTTCCCACAAAAAATCCAAAAATCCCAAAAAATGCCCCATTTCTGCGATCATTTTTGGGGCACCTCCCCCGATGCTCCCCCAATATGATTTTCAAGTCCGAAAACTCTTTTATCCTAGGATATATTGAGCTTTTTGGGGACCAAATCATGACGTCACCTCTCGAAAAAAAGCTCAAATTGCCGGGGTTTTTTGGGGAATTTGGTTTTTTTCCCACCCCGAAAAGTTTTTCTTGGGGGGTATCAAATTCTTTTCGTTTTGCACCGTCAATTAAAATTTTTTTTTTTTTTTTAAACCCCCCATTAAAAAAGTTATAAGGTAGTCCCCTTATTAATATTACAAAAACCCAACCATCCCAAAAATGCCCCATTTTTTGCGACCCATTTTTGCGGGCCTCCCCCGAGCTCCCCATATGTTTTTCCCAAGTCCGCAACTCTTTTATCCTGGGAAATATTTTGGTTTTTTTGGGGCCCAAATCATGAGTCCCCATCTCGCAAAAAGCTCCCCAATTGCCGGGGTTTTGGGGGAAATTGGGCCCTTTTCCCACACGAAAAGGTGTCTTCGGGGATATCAAATTATCTTTTGGACCGTAAATTTCCCAACTTTTTTTTTTTTGGGAACCCCCTTTTAAAAAAGTTATAAGGTAGTACCCTTATTAATATTCAAAAAAAACCCAACCATAAAAAATTGCCCCATTTCTCCCGATACTTTTTGCGGGCACCCCCCCCGGTTTGCTGCCCAAATTTTTGATTTTCAAGCCCGCAACTCTTTTATCTAGGATAATTTGAGCTTTTTCGGGCCCAAATAAAGGGAGGGCACCATCTCGAAAAAAAAGTCACAATTGCCGGGGGTTTTTGGGAAAATTGGCCTTTTTCCCACACAAAAAAGTGTCTTGGGGGATATCTAATCTATTTTTTTGCACCGTCAATTAATTTTTTTTTTTTTGACCCCCTTTTAAAAAAGGGTTTAAGGTAGTCCCTTTTTTAAATATTCAAAAAAAATTCCAACCCATCCCAAAATCCCCCATTTCGGCGTTCACTTTTTTCGGGCCCTCCCCGATGCTCCCCATATGTTTTTTAAAGCCCGCAACTTTTATCCTAGGATTAATTGTTTTTTTTCGGGAAAAATCATGAGGGTCACCATCTCGCAAAAAGCTCACAATTCCCGGGGTTTTTGGGAAATTTGGGCCTTTTTTCCAAAACAAAAAGTGTCTTCGGGGATATCTAATCTATCGTTTTGCACCGTCAATTCAATTTTTTTTTTTTTTGACCCCCCTTTAAAAAAGTTAAAAGGTAGTCCCCTTATTAATATTCACAAAAATCCAAACCATCCCAAAAATCCCCCTTTTTTCTGCGTCACTTTTTGCGGGCACCCCCCCCCCGGTGCCCCCCATATGTTTTTCAAGTCCGCAATTTTTATCCTAGGAATTTTGAGCTTTTTGGGGGCCCAAAATCATGACGTCCCCATCTCCCCAAAAAGCTCACAATTGCCGGGGTTTTTGGGGAAATTGGGCCTTTTTTTCCCACACAAAAAGTGGCTTCGGGGATATTAATCTATCGTTTTGCCCGTAAATTTCAACTTTTTTTTTTTTGCCCCCGCCATTAAAAATTTAAAAAGGTGTACCCTTATTAATTTCCCCAAAATTTCCAAAACCGGCCAAAATCCCCCCTTTTCCCTGCGATCACTTTTTGGCGGGCACCTCCCCGTTTGTGCCCATATGATTTTCAAGCCCCGAAATCTTTTACCCTAGGATATTTGAGTTTTTTTCGGGCCCAAAATCATGAGGGCACCATCTGCAAAAAAGTCACAATTGCCGGGGGTTTTTTGGAAATTTGGGCCCTTTTTTTCCCACAAAAAAAGTGTCTTGGGGATTTTTTAAATTCTATCGTTTTGCACCGTCAATTCAATTTTTTTTTTTTTTGCCCCGCCATTAAAAAGTTAAAAGGGGGGGGGTTTGGGTCCCCTTTTTTAATTTCCCCCAAAAATCACCAACCATCCCAAAAATGCCCATTTCTGCGAACCCACTTTTTGGGGGGGCACCCCCCCCGATCTCCCCAAAAGATTTTAAAGTCCCCCAAACTCTTTTTTCCTAGGTATATGAGTTTTTTGGGGAAAATCATGGACGTAAACCATCTCCCAAAAGCCCCAAAATTTTGCGGGGTTTTTTTGGAAAAGGGCCTTTTTTCCCACCCCGGAAAAGTGTTTCGGGGAAAATCAAAACTTTTCGTTTTGCACCGCCCAATTCAACTTTTTTTTTTTTTGCCCCCCCTTTAAAAAAGTTAAAAGGGTTTAGTCCCTTTAAATTAAATTTCACAAAAAATCCCCCCTCCCAAAAATCCCCCCAATTTCGCGATATTTTTTGGGGGGGCCACCCCCCCCAAAGCTGCCCATATGTTTTCAAGTCCGCAACTCTTTTACCCAGGATTTATTTGGGGTTTTTTCGGCCCAAATTCAGGGAGCACCATCTCGAAAAAAAGCTCAAAATTTCCCAGGGTTTTTGGAATTCCCTTTTTTCCCCACCAAAAAGTGTTTTTTGGGAAATATCTAATCTATCGTTTGGGCCCCGTAAATTTTAAAATTTTTTTTTTTTTGACCCCCCTTTTAAAAAATTTTATAAGGTAGAAACCTTTTTTAATATTCAAAAAACCCCAAACCCTGCCAAAAATTGCCCCATTTCGGATCACTTTTTGGGGGCCCACCCCCGTTTGTGCCCATATGTTTTTTCCAAGTCCGACTCTTTTATCCTGGGGATATTTTGAGTTTTTTTCGGGGCCCAAAATTTAAAGACGTCACCATCTCGAAAACCCGCTCACAAGGGGCCGGGTTTTGGGGGAAAAGGGGCCTTTTTCCAAAAAAAGTGTCTTGGGGGAAATATCTAATCTTCTTTTTTGCCCCCGTAAATTTCCCAATTTTTTTTTTTTTTGACCCCCCATTAAAAAATTTTATAAGGTATTTCCTTTTTAAATATTCAAAAAAACCCAACCATGCCAAAATGCCCTTTTCTGCGTTCATTTTTTGGGGGGGCACCCCCCCCGATGTCCCCATAGGTTTTTTCCCCCGTCCGCAACTCTTTTACCCTGGGATATTTTAAAGCTTTTTCGGGCCCAAATCATGCGTCACCATCTCCCCAAAAAAGCTCACAATTGCCGGGGGTTTTTGGGAAATTTGGCCCTTTTTTCCCCCCCAAAAAAGTGTCTTCGGGGATTTAAAACTATCGTTTTGCCCCCGGGTTTTAAAACTTTTTTTTTTTTTGACCCGCCTTTTAAAAAATTTTTAAAAGGGTTTTATTACCCTTATTATATTCACAAAAATCCAAACCATCCCAAAAAATCCCCCATTTCTCCCGATCACTTTTTGCGGGCCCCTCCCCCGTGCTCCCCAAAAGTTTTAAAGTCCCCCCAATCTTTTTTTCCTAGGATATATTGAGCTTTTTCGGGCCCAAAAATTCAGGGACGTCCAATCTCGAAAAAAAGCTCACAATTGCCGGGGTTTGGGGGAAATTTGGGCCCTTTTTCCCACAGGGAAAAGTGTTTCGGGGATATCTAATCTATGTTTTGCCCGCCCAAATTAATTTTTTTTTTTTTTGACCCCCCAAAAAAAAAGTTAAAAGGTAGTACCCTTATTAATTTTCAAAAAAAACCCAAACCCTTCCCAAAAAATCCCCCTTTTCGCGATCATTTTTTTGCGGGCACCCCCCCGATGTGCCCATTTGTTTTTCAAGTCCGAAACCCTTTTTTTATCCGGGATATTTTTGAGTTTTTTTGGGGGCCAAATCATGACTTTCACCATCTGAAAAAAAGCTCAAAAATTGCCCGGGTTTTTTTGGAATTGGCCTTTTTCCCAAAAAAGTGTTTTTGGGGATATTAATCTTTGTTTTGCCCCGTAATTAAAATTTTTTTTTTTTTTGGACCGCCATTAAAAAAGTTTTGGGTATTACCCTTATTAATATTCAAAAAAATCCAAACCATCCCAAAAAATCCCCCTTTTCCCTCCCGATCCCCTTTTCCCCGGGCCCCCCCCCCCGATGCGGGGGGGCCCATATGATTTTCAAATTTCCCAATTTTTTAAACCCTAGGATATTTTGAGCTTTTTGGGGCCCAAACCCGGGGGGTTCACCATCTCGAAAAAAAGCTCAAAATTGCCGGGTTTTTTTGGGGAATTTGGGGCCTTTTTCCCAACAAAAAAGTGTCTTCGGGGTTATCAAATTCTATCTTTTTTCACCGTCAATTAAATTTTTTTTTTTTTTGACCCGCCATTAAAAAGTTATAAGGTCGTACCCTTATTAATATTCAAAAAACCCAAACCCCAATGCCAAAATGCCCCATTTCGCGATCATTTTTTGGGGCACCCCCCCCGAGCTCCCAAATTTGATTTTCAAGCCCGGAAAATCTTTTTCCTAGGATTTATTGAGCTTTTTCGGGACCAAATCATGGGGTCACCATCTCGAAAAAAAGTCCCCAATTGCCGGGGTTTTTTGGGGAATTTGGGCCCTTTTTTTCCCACAGGAAAAGTGTCTTCGGGGATTCAAAACTATCCGTTTTGCCCCGTTTTCAACTTTTTTTTTTTTTGACCCCCCTTTTAAAAAAGGTTAAAAGGGGTAGTTCCCTTTTAAAAATTCAAAAAAAAACCCAAACCATCCCAAAAATTCCCCCATTTCGCGATAAATTTTTGGGGCCCACCCCCCCCCGTTGTCCCCCAAAAGTTTTCAAGCCCGAATCTTTTACCCTTTGGATATATTGAGCTTTTTCGGGAAAATAAAGGACGTCACCTTCTCGAAAAAAGTTTCAAAATTTGGGCCGGGGTTTTTTGGAATTGGCCTTTTTCCCCACACAAAAAAGTTGTCTTCGGGGATATTAATCTATCTTTTTGCACCGTCAATTCAATTTTTTTTTTTTTTGCCCCGCCTTTAAAAAAGGTTATAAGGTTTCCCCCCTTTTAAATTTAATTCAAAAAAAATTTCCAACCATCCCAAAAAAGCCCCATTTTGCGATATTTTTTGGCGGGCACCCCCCCGATGCTCCCCCTATGTTTTTCAAGCCCGCAATTTTTTTATTTAGGATATATTGGTTTTTCCCGGGCCCCAAATCATGCCTCAATCTCGAAAAAGCTACAATTGCCGGGGTTTTTTAAATTTGGCCTTTTTCCACACAAAAAAGGTTTTCCGGGGATATTAATCTATCTTTTTTGCACCGTAAATTTTCAATTTTTTTTTTTTTTGACCCCCCATTAAAAAAGTTATAAGGTAGTCCCCTTATTAAAATTCAAAAAACCCAACCATGCAAAAGGCCCCTTTTCGGGCGATCATTTTTTTGGGGGCCCCCTCCCCAAAGCTGCCATTGATTTTCAAGCCCGCAATCTTTTACCCTAGGAAAATATTGAGCTTTTTCGGGCCCAAAAAATATGACGTAAACCATCTCGAAAAAAGTCCAATTGCCAGGGTTTTTGGGAAATTGGCCCTTTTTTCCCCACACAAAAAGGGTCTTCGGGGATTTCAAATCTATCTTTTTTGCCCCGTCAAATTCAACTTTTTTTTTTTTGCCCGCCTTTAAAAAAATTTTTAAAAGGGTAGTCCCCTTTTAATTTTCCCACAAAATCCAACCATGCCAAAATCCCCCATTTCTGGGGATCATTTTTTTGCGGGCACCCCCCCCGTGTTTGCCATTTTGTTTTTTTTTAAAAAGGGTCCGAAACTCTTTTCCCTAGGTATATTGAGTTTTTTTGGGCCCCAAATTGACGTCACCATCTCCCCAAAAAGCTCACAATTGCCGGGTTTTTTGGGGAATTTGGGCCCTTTTTTCCCCCACAAAAAAGTGTCTTGGGGGAAATATCTAATCTATCGTTTTGCCCCCGTCCTTTCAATTTTTTTTTTTTTGACCCCCCTTTTAAAAAAGTTATAAGGTAGTCCCCTTTTATTAATATTCACAAACATCCAACCATCCCAAAATCCCCCAAATTTCTGCGATCATTTTTTGCGGGAAACCTTCCCCCGATGCTGCCATATGATTTTCAAGTCCGAAATTTTTTAAATCCTGGGGATTATTGAGTTTTTTTGGGGACCAAATCTTGACGTAAACCATCTCCCCAAAAAGCTCAAAAATTGCCGGGGTTTTTTGGGAATTTGGGCCTTTTTCCCACACAAAAAGTGTTTTTGGGGAAAACTAATCTATCGTTTTGCCCCGGGTAAATTTTCAATTTTTTTTTTTTTTGCCCCGCCTTTAAAAAAAGTTAAAAGGTAGTACCCTTTTTAAATTTATTAAAAAAACCCAAACCCATCCCAAAAAATGCCCATTTCTGCGATCTTTTTTTGCGGGCCCCCCCCCGATGTTGCCTATGATTTTAAAGTCCGAAACTTTTTTCCCCTAGGATATATTGAGTTTTTTTCGGGCCCAAATATGACGTCACCATCTCGAAAAAAGCCCCAAAATTGCCGGGGGGTTTTTGGGGAAATTTGGGTTTTTTTTCCCCAAACGAAAAGTGTCTTGGGGGAAAATTAAAACCCTATCGTTTTGCACCTTTCAATTCAATTTTTTTTTTTTTTGCCCCGCCTTTAAAAAAGTTAAAAGGTAGTCCCTTATTAAATTCACAAAACCCCCCCCAGGGCCCAAAATGCCCCATTTTTTGCGATCATTTTTTGCGGGACCTCCCCGTGTCCCAAATTTGATTTTCAAGTCCGAAAACTCTTTTACCCTGGGATATATTAAAGCTTTTTCGGGACCAAATCAGGGACTCCCCACTCGAAAAAAGCTCAAAATTTGCCGGGGTTTTTTGGGGGAAATTTGGGCCCTTTTTTTCCCACCAAAAAGTGTTTGGGGATATCTAATCTATCGTTTTGCACCGTCAATTAACTTTTTTTTTTTTAAACCCCCCATTAAAAAAGTTAAAAGGTAGTCCCCTTTTAATTTCACAAAAATCCCCCCTGCCAAAATGCCCCTTTTTCTAAAAATCATTTTTTGCGGGCCCCCCCCCGTGCTCCCCATTTTGTTTTTTCAAGTCCAAAAAATTTTTTTAAATTCCTAGGTATATTGAGTTTTTTCGGGACCAAACCCTGACGTCACCCCCTGGGCAAAAAGCCACAATTCCCCCAAGGGTTTTTTGGGTTTGGGCCCTTTTTTCCCCCAAAAAGTGTTTTTCGGGGATATCTAATCTATCGTTTTGCCCGTCAATTAAATTTTTTTTTTTTTTGGCCCCGCCTTTAAAAAAGGGTTAAAGGTAGTACCCTTTAAATATTCACAAAACCCCAAAACCATCCCAAAAAATCCCCCATTTTTTCCCGATCATTTTTTGGGCGGGCACCCCCCCCGGAAGCTCCCCATATGATTTTAAGTCCGCAACTCTTTTTCCTAGGATATATTGGGGCTTTTTCGGGGGCCCAAATCAGGGCCGTCACCATCTCGCAAAGAAAGCCACCCCCCCCCCCCCAAAGGGTTTTTTGGGAAATTTGGGGTTTTTTTTCCCCAACACAAAAAAAGTGTTTTTGGGGTTATCAAATCTATCTTTTTTGCCCCGTCAATTCAATTTTTTTTTTTTTAAAACCCCCCCTTAAAAAAGTTATAGGTAGTACCCTTATTAATTTCAAAAAAAATCCAACCATCCCAAAATCCCCCTTTTTCTGCGATCCTTTTTGCGGGCACCCCCCCCCGATGTGCCCTTTATGATTTTCAAGTCCCCCAATTTTTTTTAAATCCTGGGGTTATTGAGTTTTTTGGGGGAAAAATCGACGTCCCCATTCGCAAAAACCCAAACAATTGCCGGGGTTTTTGGGGGAAAATTTGGGGCCTTTTTCCCACAAAAAAAAAGTGTTTTTCGGGGATATTAATCTATCTTTTTTGCCCCGTCTTAAACTTTTTTTTTTTTTGACCCGCTTTAAAAAAAAGTTTTTAAGGTAGTCCCCTTTTATTAATCTTCCAAAAATCCAAATCCCAAAATGCCCCTTTTCCCTGCGATCATTTTTTGGGGGCACCCCCCCCGTTTGTGACCATATGTTTTTCAAGCCCGCAACTCTTTTACCCTGGGATATATTAAAGCTTTTTGGGGACCAAACCCTGACTTTTCACCTCTCCCAAAAACCCTCACAATTGCCGGGGTTTTTTGGAAATTTGGCCTTTTTCCCACACGAAAAGTGTCTTCGGGGATATTAATCTATCGTTTTGCACCGTCAATTAAATTTTTTTTTTTTTTTTGACCCCCCTTTAAAAAAAAGTTAAAAGGTAGTCCCCTTTTTAATATTCCCAAAAATCCAAACCATCCCAAAAATGCCCATTTCTGCGTCCCTTTTTGCGGGACCCCCCCCGATGCTCCCCATATGTTTTTAAAAGTCCGCAATCTTTTACCCTAGGATATTTTGACTTTTTCGGGACCAAAATATGAGTCACCATCTCGCAAAAAGCCCCACTTTTCCCGGGGTTTTTTGGGAAATTGGGCCCTTTTTTCCCACACAAAAAAGTGTTTTGGGGGATATTAATCAAACGTTTTCCCACCGTCAATTCAACTTTTTTTTTTTTGACCCCCCCTTTAAAAAAAGTTAAAAGGAAATTTACCTTTTTTTAATATTCCCCAAAAACCCAACCCCAGGGGCCAAAAATGCCCCTTTCTGCGTTTTTTTTAACTTTTTGGGGGCCCACCCCCCGATGTGCCCATTTTTTTTTTAAAAGTGGCAATTTTTTTAAATCCTGGTTATTGGTTTTTTCGGGCCCAAAATCATGCGTCCCCATCTCGAAAAAAGTCACAATTGCCGGGGTTTTTTGGGAATTGGGCCTTTTTCCCACAGAAAAGTGTCTTCGGGGTTCAAATCTATGTTTTGCACCGCCCCAATTCAATTTTTTTTTTTTTTGACCCGCCTTTAAAAAAGTTAAAAGGGTAGCCCCTTTTTAAATTTCAAAAAAATCCAACCATCCCAAATGCCCCATTTCTGCGACATTTTTGGGCGGGAAACCTTCCCCGATGCTGCCATATGATTTTCAATTCCCAACTCTTTTATCCTGGATATTTTGGCTTTTTGGGGCCCAAAATCATGCGTCACCATCTCGCAAAAAGCTCAAAATTCCCGGGGTTTTTTGGGAATTGGGCCCTTTTTTCCCCACACAAAAAAGTGCCCTTTCGGGGGATATCTAATCTATCGTTTTGCCCCGCCCAATTTCAATTTTTTTTTTTTTTGACCCCCCTTTAAAAAAAGTTATAAGGTTTTACCCTTATTAAAAATTCACAAAAAAAAAAAAAACCCATCCCCAAAATGCCCCATTTCTGCGATCATTTTTTTGCGGGCCCCCCCCGATGCTCCCCATATGTTTTTCAAGTCCGAAAACTTTTTATCCTGGGTTATATTAAAGGTTTTTGGGGGACAAATCATGACTCCCCTTTGAAAAAAGTTAACAATTCCCGGGGGTTTTTGGGAATTGGCCTTTTTCCCACACAAAAAAGTGTTTTGGGGGATTTAATCTTCGTTTTGCACCTTTCAATTCAATTTTTTTTTTTTGACCCCCCATTAAAAAAGTTAAAAGGGTTAGTACCCTTATTAATATTCAAAAAAATCCAAACCATGCCAAAATCCCCCCATTTTTTGCGATCACTTTTTGCGGGCACCCCCCCCGATGTCCCCATATGATTTTAAAAGTCCGAACTTTTTTACCCTAGGAAATTTTGGGTTTTTTGGGGGCCCAAACCCGGGCCGTCACCATCTCGAAAAAGCTACAATTGGGGGGGTTTTTGGGGAATTTGGGCCCTTTTTCCCCACACGAAAGTGTCTTGGGGTATCAAAATCTTCGTTTTGCCACCTTTCAATTAAATTTTTTTTTTTTTTGCCCCGCTTTTAAAAAATTTTAAAAAAGGTAGTCCCCCCTTATTAAATTCTCAAAAACCCCAACCATCCCAAAAAGGGCCCATTTCTGCGATCACTTTTTGCGGGACCCCCCCAAATTGTCCCCTTTGATTTTAAAAGTCCGCAACTTTTTTTTTCCTTTGGGATATATTGGCTTTTTCGGGCCCCAAATCAGGGACGTCACCATCTGAAAAAAAAGGCTCAAAATTCCCAGGGTTTTTGGGAAATTTGGGCCCTTTTTTTCCCACACAAAAAGTGTCTTGGGGATATCTAACTATCGTTTTGCACCGTAATTCAAATTTTTTTTTTTTTGACCCCCCCCTTTTAAAAAAGTTAAAAGGGTTTGTACCTTTTTTATTTTTCACAAAAACCCAAACCCATCCCCAAAACCCCCTTTTCTGCGTCACTTTTGCGGGCACCCCCCCCGATGCTCCCATATGTTTTTTCAAGCCCGCAATTTTTATCCTAGGATATATTGAGCTTTTTGGGGCCCAAAAATCATGACGCCTCCATCTCGAAAAAAAGCCACCAATTGCCAGGGTTTTGGTTTGGGCCTTTTTTCCCCCCACAAAAAAGTGTTTGGGGATATCAATCTTTTCTTTTTTGCCCCGTCAATTCAATTTTTTTTTTTTTTGACCCCCATTAAAAAATTTATAAGGTGGGTCCCTTTTTTAATTTTCAAAAAAATCCCCATCCCAAAATGCCCCATTTTGCGATCATTTTTTTGCGGGACCCCAAATGTTTCCCCATATGATTTAACTTTCCGAAAACTCTTTTACCCTAGGATATATTGAGCTTTTTGGGGCCCAATTCAGGAGTCACCATCTCGAAAAAAGCTCAAAATTGCCGGGGTTTTTTGGGTTTGGGGCCTTTTTCCCCACGAAAAGTGTCTTCGGGGATTTTAATCTAGCTTTTGCCCCGGGAAATTCAACTTTTTTTTTTTTGCCCCGGGGGCCATTAAAAAAGTTAAAAGGGGTAGTACCTTTTTAAATATTCAAAAACCCCAACCCAAGAAAAATCCCCCTTTTTCTGCGATATTTTTTTGCGGGACCCCCCCCCGATGCTCCCCCTTATGTTTTCAAGCCCGCAACTCTTTTATCCTAGGATATATTGGTTTTTTTGGGGACCAAAAAAGGCGTCCCCATTTTCGAAAAAAGCTAACAATTGCCGGGGTTTTTTGGGAAAATTGGCCTTTTTCCCACAAAAAAGTGTTTCGGGGTTATTAATCTATTTTTTTGGGCACCGTAATTAAAAATTTTTTTTTTTTTTTAAACCCGCCTTTTAAAAAAAGTTATAGGTGTACCCTTTTTTAATATTCCCAAAAATCCCCCATCCCAAAATTGCCCCATTTCTGCGATCACTTTTGCGGGAAACCCCCCCCGATGCTCCCCATATGTTTTTAATTTCCGCAACTTTTTATCCTGGATATATTAAAGTTTTTCGGGCCCAAAATCAGACTTTACCATTCGCAAAAAGCTCACAATTGCCGGGGTTTTTTGGGAAATTTTCCCTTTTTCCCCCAAACCGAAAAGTTTTCTTGGGGATTTTTAATCTATCTTTTTTTGCCCGGGAAATTAAATTTTTTTTTTTTTGCCCCGCCATTAAAAAGTTATAAGGTAGTACCTTTTTAAAATTTCACAAAAATAAAAAACCATCCCAAAATGCCCTTTTTTGGGGATCATTTTTGGGGGCCCCTCCCCGATGTTCCCCCTATGATTTTCAAGTCCGAAACCCTTTTTTAAACCTGGGGATATATTGAGTTTTTTTGGGGGCCCAAAAAATCAGGGAGTCACCATCCCCGAAAAAAGCTAAACAATTGAGGGTTTTTGGAATTGGCCTTTTTCCCACACAAAAAAGTGTCTTCGGGGTATTTTAATCTATCGTTTTCCCACCTTTCAATTTAAACCCTTTTTTTTTTTTGCCCCGCCTTTAAAAAAAAGTTATAGGTGTCCCCTTTTTAAATATTCAAAAAAATTCCAACCATCCCAAAATCCCCCATTTCTGCGATCACTTTTTGCGGGCCCCTTTCCCCCGATGGGGCCCATTTTTTTTTCAATTCCGCAACTCTTTTATCCTAGGATATATTGAGCTTTTTGGGGAAAAAAAATAAAGAGCCCACCATTCGAAAAAAGCTCAAAATTTCCCCGGGTTTTTTGGAAATTTGGGCCCTTTTTCCCACACAAAAAGTGTCTTCGGGGAAATCATAATTTTGTTTTGCCCCGTAAATTTCAATTTTTTTTTTTTTTTTAAACCCGCCTTTAAAAAAATTTTTAAAGGTAGTACCCTTATTAATATTCACAAAAATTCCCCCCATGCCAAAATGCCCATTTCTGCGATCATTTTTTGGGCGGGCCCCTCCCCCGATGTCCCCCATATGTTTTTAAAAGCCCGCAATTTTTACCCTAGGTTTTAAAATTGAGCTTTTTGGGCCCCCAAAATCAGACGTCCCCAAATCTGAAAAAAAGCCCCAAAATTGCCGGGGTTTTTTTTGGGAATTGGCCTTTTTCCCCACAAAAAAGTGTCTTCGGGGATATTAATTATCGTTTTCCCACCGTAAATTAAAATTTTTTTTTTTTTTTGACCCCCTTTAAAAAGTTATAAGGTGTCCCCTTTTTTAAAAATTTTCCCACAAAAACCCAAACCCATGCCAAAATCCCCTTTTCTCCCATCATTTTTTGGGGGCCCCACCTCCCCGATGCTGCCCATATGATTTAAAGTCCGCAATCTTTTATCCTAGGTTTATTTTGGAGCTTTTTCGGGCCCAAAATTTCATGGAGTCCCCATCTCGCAAAGGCCCTTTTTGCCGGGGTTTTTTGGGAAATTTGGGGGCCCTTTTTTCCCACACGAAAAGGTTTGGGGGATTCAAATTCTATCTTTTTTGCCCCGGTTAATTCAACTTTTTTTTTTTTGACCCCTTTAAAAAAAAGTTAAAAGGGTATTCCCCTTATTATTTCACAAAACCCAAACCCATCCCAAAATGCCCCATTTCTGCGATCACTTTTGGGGGCACCCCCCCCGATTGCCATATATTTTTCAGCCGACTATTTTATCCTAGGATATATTGAGCTTTTTCGGGACAAAATCGTGACGTCACCATCTCGCAAAAAGCTCCTAATTGCCAGGGTTTTGGTAATTGGCCTTTTTTCCACACGAAAAGTGTCTTCGGGGATATCTAATCTATCGTTTTGCACCGTCAATTCAACTTTTTTTTTTGACCCGCCATTAAAAAAGTTATAAGGTAGTACCCTTTTTAATATTCACAAAATCGAACCATGCCAAAATGCGATCATTTTTGGGGCACCCCCCCGATGCTGCCCATATATTTTCAAGTCCGAAACTCTTTTATCCGGGAAATTAGCTTTT
>JASTWB010000375.1:0-20760 GCA_032158295.1 Pycnopodia helianthoides | reverse complement strand
CTAAAAGTGTGCTTGTTGAACAGGATAATAATGTTGTACAGCCCCTTGATCAAGCAAATTGGAAAAATGTGCGTAAAACTTGAACCAAGTATTTTAAATTATAATTTTTGGGTAATTATTTTACCACAATTATAGGCGCTTCGGAAGTTGTACTCTCCAGTACCCTACTTTGTACCTATTGAAAATAGTTTAAATGTTTATGCCATTTGAATGATTTTTTGCTGTTGCCGCATTGTGGTGAAAAAAATTTTAATTGTTGATTTTTTTCTAAAAATTTTCCCAAAAAAATCCATTTAGATAAAAAAAAACTGTGTCAAAAGGTTTAAACTCAGAACTGCTATACATCAAGGGTTTTGGTTTTTGAGTAAAATTT
This sequence comes from Pycnopodia helianthoides, assembly GCA_032158295.1. Taxonomy (NCBI): domain Eukaryota; kingdom Metazoa; phylum Echinodermata; class Asteroidea; order Forcipulatida; family Asteriidae; genus Pycnopodia; species Pycnopodia helianthoides. Next base: position 20,387 of record JASTWB010000375.1, on the reverse strand, counting down.
TTTCCTTTACCTTCTAGTTTTCAATAAGCACTCATTTAAAACTAGTCTGGGGAAAATTTCAGTAAATTCGACGGGCCACATTAAAGGGAAAAAAAAAACAATAAAGTAATGGTTTATAATTTGTGGGGTTTGGGATTGTAAATTTTTTTTTGTTGTTGCGATTGAAAAAAGCAAATTTCAACTTTGCAGTTTTTCGGGATGAACATGTTTTTTTTTCGGAGGTTTTGAACTGGAAAGGCCCTTTATTATAAGAGGCTTTCGGGATTGAAACTAAAGAAAAGTTTTTGACAGCTCCCATAACGTATGAGTCGGGTCACCCAACTCCTGCCTGCCAAATTGGTTGGGGGGACCTCTTTCAGCATTGTAGTTTTTTACTGGTAGACCCAACAGTTATTTACAAATTCTGGAAAGATCCGGTTAGAGGTCTGAACACTACAGGCACGGGGCCCCACCAAACTGGAAAAACCCACCCTTGGCATTTTTGTAGCATTTTAAAAAGGGGGTTTAGGGGTGAATGGGGGGACTTTTTAATTTTCCCCAAAAAGTCTTTGTTTGTGGAAAATTTTAGTGTTTTGTTAGCAGGGGGGTTCGAGCCCGGCCCGTGACACTTGTTTTCCTTAAAAAGGGACATTTAAAAAACATTTTTGCTGGGCCCTTCAGTGGAGTTAAAGGCCGTTGGCCCTTTTTGGGGTTTTTGTAAAGCCCCTTTAAAAGAACCCGTGCATTATGAGAAAAAAAGGGGGTTTTGGGTTCCGGGTGTTCCTATTTTAAAATTGGCTGCATATTGGCCACAGATGTGTAAACCTTTAAACATGGTGCTTTGTAAAAGAAAAGGGGGGGTTCCCCATACTTATGAGTATGCTCCACAAACCTTGCAGGAAAAATATTCACTTTGCTGGGGCCCCTTTCTGAATAGGAACTAGAATGTTGGCGCTCTACAAATCCCTTGATGATTAGTTTATTGATTTGTTATTTTCCCCGTTTGGGGAGGAGAGTTTGGTCGTGGCTTAAGCCCCCATCGTGGCTAGGGGCAAGCGGGGAGGGGGTCAGTGGTGGCCCACAAATGGCCCAAGGACTTCTGTGAGATGGGGGGACTGGCTGACTTCCCGCCGCTCCCTTCACTCCGATGGTAGGGTCCCACCCCAAAGGGGCCCCATAGTAAGTTATTGGGGAAAATTTAATTTCGTATTTTTTTTCTTTATTACCCAAAGGGGAAACCTTTTTTTTTTCCCCCGGCCTCTAAGCTGAAGAAAATTAATTCAAACTCAGCAAAAAAACTTGAAATTTTAGTATAAATTTATCAAGGGGTGTAATTTGGCGAGTTTTAAAAACCCTGAAAAAGAAAGCAGATCCTTTTGGTTAGAGGATTAATTCCCTTGCACCACCTAGCAGACAGTGGTACATTTGAAGGTTTTACAATGAACGGGACAAATTCACTAGCGGTCAGTTGTCTTTTCTTCATTGATGGAGACATCTTTGAAAAATTCTTGAACAAACCGATGGACCCACTTCATGACAACCAGTACAAAAATGTATACTTACTTGGTACCGACGCACCTTGAGAGCTGCTGAACAGTATAAAACAATGTGAAGAAGATAGCGCACTCCTATGAGTCCATGTAGTTTTTGACGAGAAAGGTTAATTTCTCTACTGGAATAATTGCATCTGAGAAAGGCCTTCGGGCGAAGAGCAATTCATATCATATAGCAGCAATTCATGTTGTTTTTTATACATTATAAAAATGAATGAAGTAACAAAGAATGAACCACAATGTGTGTATGAAGCGATATTGATCCATGCTTGATTGCAGGCTCAATATAACTGCTACCGAATAGTCCTGGGCCCGGTTTTCACCCTCCATTCCTGACATCATTATCTACGTGGCTTACTGGCATGCAGAAACAGCATCAGATCTACAGTATCACACAGAAAAAGGTATAAAGTCAATTTTTCTACAATAATATCGCATAATCCACCAGGCGGACGGCCACTTCAGGTGAAGGCTACCCTTGATTTGGGGTTAACGACTGTACAAGGGGCGGTGCCACTCCTCCTGGGCCAGAAACAGGGTTACCCTCTTAAAGTCCATAAGGAAGTAGGCAAGGGAAAATCTAGGAGCTGGTGGGTAGAGCAGAATGCACTACTTCCAAACTTTTACGAAGCAATTAAGGTATAGTGCCTTGTCAGGGACACGTGTCATGACCGGGTTCTCAAACCCAACTATGTGTACTAGACTCGGTGCGCTCAGAGCACGCAAAGGGAATGATTTGACCCCCTAGAAGTTTTTCATTTCAAAATCCTACAGTAGAGTCAGGCCTGGCCCCTGCACCAATGCAATAGGTCAATCCCATGCAATATTAGGAAATAAAACATGATGAATGGGTAAAAATCCAAATACTATTCTTATTGGATGCAAATTTCACATCTATTAAATTGTTGCAGTACCCGCATGCTAAAATATAGGAACTGCCTCTAGCTACGGGGCAATCTTGGTGGTCTAGATGGTAAGCACATCTGCTTAAGAATGGCAAGGTTTTGGGTATTTTTTGAATCCCAACACGAAAATATTGCTGGCTTGTGGTGATTTATTTCCAGGATTGGGAAAAGAACCGAGAAAGTGTAAAACCCAAAACTAGTTATCCTTGAGGAGCCCACGTAATCTTGTGTGGAGTTGTTTTCCTTAACCATTGCTGACCATATTCAATTGGACAGGTAGTACGCCATCAACTCGTGACCCACAGAGGCTAACTACCCCCCCACCAAACAACAAAAAAAAAACCACACCAGTAAACAGGAACACCCCCGCGTAAAAACTGCAAAAAGGGTTTTGCCTGGGCGCATCCGGTAGCCAGTGGTCAGCATGTGCTGGTAAAACCCTGTAATGAAGAAGGCCCAAAATGAAAAGGAACCATACAAAGTTCTGGCCTACGGGGATAACTATTATTTGGGGTTTTACAATATGGTACTTTCCCCGTCTGAGAAAAAAAACCCAAAGGGCCCGCAAAATTTGGGTTTGGGGTTAAACCCCAAAACCCTATGCCTTCTAGAGAGAGGTTACCAGAACCAAGATTGCCGGTAGTAGAGGCTTTCCCTAATTTTAGCAGCGGGAACGCAAATTTAAAAAATTAAATTTGCAAGGGGGAAAAAAATTTATTAGGTTTTTCCCAACATATTTTATTTCCAAATATGGCATTGGTTTAGACGGGCTTGGGGGAAGGGGGCCCGGGGGGCAGACCTCGGGGTAGGATTTTGAAAAAAAATGAAGGGGGACAAAAAGCATTGGCGTGTCGGGGTGAGGGTCTAGTTCAGCGCAAAGTGTGGGTTTTGAGAACCCCGGGCCAGACATTGGGTGGCAGCAATAAACCCTAATTGTTTGTAAATTTGGGGAAAGGAGTGCATTGCTCAAACCGCAGGGTCCATTTGGGTTTCCATGCCTATCCTTGGACGTAAGGGGGTAACCTTTTCAGCCCCGGTGGGTTTGGCCCCCGTGTGGGGACGTAACCCAAAAGGAAGCCTTCCTTTAAGGGCGTCGGCTGGTGGTTAGGGCTTTGTAAGAAAATATAATATATAAAATTGTGAGTACTGTGCGAATTTTTTGATGCCATACCCAGGTAGATAATGTTTAGGATGGGGGTGAAAACCGGCCGACTTTCGAAACAGTGAAATGAGCCTTCATAAAATGGAACACAAACCATCATAAAACCCCATGGGTTCATTCATTTTTCTTTCCTTAATAATGGAAAAAAACCAAAAGAATGCAGCTAAATGTGCTTGCCGCCCGAAGCCCTTCGAATAAAATCCAGAGAGAAATTACCTTTTTTCAAAAACTACATGATCAGGGGAGTCGCTTCTCCATTGTTTTTAAATTTTGCAGCTCTAGGTGCTTCGTACCAGTATGATACATTTTGTATGTTCATGAAAGTGGGGCCCGGTCTGTGTTTGTTCAGTTTTTAAAAAAGTCTCACAAGTGAAGAAAAGAATGCTATAGATTTTCCCCTCTGTAAAACCCTTTAAAGTACACTGTAGTAGTGTGCGGGGGGAAATTTAAACTCTAGACCCAAATAGAGATCTGTTTTTTGAGGATTTTAAACTCTGCCCCTTTCACCCCTGTGAAAATTTTACTAAAATTTCAAGTTTTTTGTGAGTTTGATTTAATTATCTTCAGCTTGGAGGGCCGGGGAGATAACCCCAGGATTCTTGGCTAATAAAGAAAAAATAAATCGAGTTAAATTTGAATAATACTATGCCCCCCTTTGCTGGTGCCGTCCCATCGGAGTAAAGGCAGCGGAAAGGGGTAGATTTTCCCATCCACGAGCCCTTTGGGCCCCAGGTGCTGACCCAAGCCCCTCATCCGGGCTTCCCGCTAGCCACAGAGGGGGATTTAACCACGCCCAACTCTACCTTGCCCGGGAAAATAATCTAATATAATCATAATCATCGGCATTGTAGGGCCCCACATTTATTTGCTATTCAGAGGCGCTAGCAGTGAAGTATTTTCCCCCCCAACTAGGAGTCCCTAAAGTATGAGACCTTTTTGTTTTACCAAACAGAAACCCGGTTTACACAGTGCTGGGCCAAAATATGCACCCAATTAAAACTGGAACCCCCGGAAAAAACCCTTTTTTTCCCTTCCGTAAGTGCACGGTTTCTTTAAGTGCATTCCAAACACAGGCCCAAGGGTTAACCCCATGAGGACACAGCAATAATGTTTAGTGTCTTGCTTAGGACACAAGTGTCACGACGGGAAACTCGAACCCACACCTTTTTCTGCTGAACAAAAACACGGGAAGTTTTCACAAACAAAGACTTTTGGGTAACCAAAAAATGTGCCCCACAGTACACCCGTAAACCCTATTAAAGTGCTACAAAAATGCGCAAGCTGTTATCCAGTTTGGTGGGAGCCAGTGCTGTTTGTTCGGGACTCTAACCGGATCTTTCAGACTTTGTAAATAACTGTTGAAGTTACCGAAAATAAATAAAATGAGACGAGGTCCACAACCATTTGGCAGGCAGGAGTTGGGACCAGACTGCATCAGTTATGGTAGCTGTCAAAAACATTGCTTTAGTTTCAATCTGAAAGCTTCTTATAATAAAGCCCATACCAGTCCCAAACCTCCAGAAAAAAAAAAAACATGTTATCTGACATACCTGCCCAAGTATGAAATTTGCTTATTTCAATCGCAACAACAAAAAATGCAATCAATCCCTGCCAAATTATAAACCATTACTTCATTGTTTTTTATTTCTGTAATGTGGCCCGTCGAATTTACTGAAATTTTTCACAGACTAGTTTTACTGAGTGTTTTTAAAAAACTAGAAGGTCGGGGAATAAATTTTCTTCCAAAACCCATTAAATGTATAGCAGTACTGATGTGTTAAACCTTTGACCCCGTTTTTTCTATTTAATGGATTTTTGAAATTTTGAGAAAAATTCAACAATAAAGATGTTTCACCACAAGCCGGCAACAGACACAAAAATCATTCAAATGGTCATAAAACATTAATCAAATTTACAATAGGTACATGTAGGTACTGGGAGTAACAACTACCCAAGCGGCACTATAATTTTTGGTATAAAAATACAAAAAATTATAATAGAATACTGGTTCATGTATAGCGCACAATTCCAAAGTGGGCTGTTTCAAGGCGCTGTACAAAAATTATTATCCCTGTTCATCAACCCACACTTTTAGACCACTTCCTCAAACTTTCTCAACTCCCTGGGAGCAGTAGGGTTAGTTAATCCAACACAATACTTTTCCCCAGGCCTTGCCAGGTTCCATTATTTCATCAGGGTTAGAGGCAAAGAAAACCCTTTTAGTTTGGGAAACAGTTCGATTATTTTAATCCTATATAAATGTAGACATATACAATAAAACGAGTTGTTGTAAAATTTTATTCAAAAGGTGGTAGCATTATTGAAAATTGCTTTATTCTGGGCGGGGGAATAAATTGTAATTGGAATCCGCAATCGTGAGCAGAGAGTTTTTCGATTTAAATGTTTTTGACCCTCTCTCTAAAAAACCACATTCTTAGAGGGAAAATTTTTTCTCAAACCCGTTATACATTATTAACAGGTTGCAGTGCTTCCTTACCAAGTTTGTTTTTTCGCATCATTTTTTGAGTTGGGTTTCCCCAAAAAAGACCTTCCTTTAAGAGAAGCAACTACGGGTAGGTGGGCCTCGCTAAAAAACACCCAAATGTCTGACCGGGTCGAAACCCACACTGCTTCGTGGGGTGTCAAGTCGAGCGGTCCAGTGCAAACAGACTCCAGTTCTGATGGTTTAATCCTCAGGTGTGGGTTACGAAATTTCCCGGGCATGCCTTGTTTTCCTGCAATTATGAAAAGGACGTTCTACAAAAGGGCCTGCAATCCGTCCTAATTCTTTTTCCTTTGCTAATTTATCCTTAACCCACATAGGGCATCTGAACGCTGAAGCTAGGCAACTGCATCTCGGGTAACAGAGGACCTTCCCTAACCAGCGAAAAACCCTGGAAAATCCACTACCACAAAATAAAGCATCATTTTGGTAGGGGTAATTGCTTAGCCAATTCTTAGCAATTTAGTTTTAACGGGTTTAGAAGCACGAAACTGTGTGAGCATTTGAAGCTGAACTTCTGCATGTTGTGGAACAGCAACATCGCAGGGGGGTTTACCAAAGGCCTTGGGGAAACCCCCATTTTTTTACCCCGCTTCCGCAAGTTTATTAGCCATGGTTGCCCCCCTGCCTTATTCCATTCTACACAACTTAGCACCGTGACCAAAAACAAACAAAATTTCTGCATTTATGCATGAATCTACATGCCTTTTAAAGGCTGTTGAAACCAAAACAGAAGCCCACTTTTGGGCTTTTTAAAAACCCCAAAGGTGAAATGCTATCGGATGGTGGGGCATGTGACAACATGGGTGCAGCTGCTAACGCGATCCCACAGTTCTGTCTCCATGGCCCCCCAACTCGTGAAGGGGGTTTGCCTTTTGCAACCAAAAGGAATTGTTTGTCATAACTGGCAGCCCATACTAGTCCTGGGAATGATGCTGCAAGCACTGTTCAGTACTTTAGCCAATCTGGAAACACGCGGGGTGTTTCCCCGAATAAATGGCCATGTAAATGTGAAAGGCAGATGACCATTATCCAATGGAAAAAACTTTTTTATGCTGTCAGCTGCAGGACGCACTACAAATTTTTGAACCTCTAGTGTAGAGAAAAAAGAGATGATTGTCCTAGCAAGTATTTTAGATGCACTTTCTTGCATCAGCAATACAGATCAACATTGCCATACCATTCCATGGTGACAAGGAACATGTAAACCCAGGGGAGTAAACTCACTCACCCTAGGAATGGTTGCAGCTGATTTGGCAGAGAATTAAATGAAACACAAGGTTGAACATGAGATACTGTTAACAACTCACTGGCCGACCCCAAATAAACATTAACCGCTTCACTACTAGCATTAATACCACTATTATTAATACTTGATGAAGGTTACTTTCTTACGTTACCCGAAACACTGGTAGCAGTGCCAGTACTACTAGTAGTAGGGCCCACTACTAGTAATAGCAGCTGCATGGCTGCACATTCCTTGACCTGGATGCCTCCATCGTCGTTTTAGCTGCAGGTTGCTCCAGCATGCACAGCATCCACAGCTGAGCTGGCCGCTTTACCTGTCATTTTGGTCGGGCATCACACACCAATCTCCAACTAAAAAGTTCAACTGTTGCTAAAGTACGATCACAACCAAACAGCTACTAATACACATTAGTTAGTCAATGGACAGCCTTTTTACAGGGAACATGCACTTGCAGAGTGATGACACCGACAGTTCAAGTTCCAAAATAACAGTTAGGATCGAAGCTTAGACCAGTTCTCCGACAGTATAAAATTGCTGTAAAAATGGTCGGTAGAGTACTGTGTAGGAGTAGAAGTAGTAGTTTTAATATACTAGTCTAGGTCTCAATCTGGCGCCTCAAAATGCTCCAAATAAAACTGAGCTGTGTGACTGAGTACACGGCACACACATAAATCCAACACTAATGAGATAGCTCCACTAGAGCTGTGTGTAACAAAAAATACACCACAACTGGGCTCCACACACAAGGCTGCTAGCTCCACACTTATAATGTGTGAATGATCAAACAAAATGTGTGAACTGATTAAGTAATGATAACATTATGATGGAGCTCACATAGATGTGACCTCCCTGAATAGCTGTGACAAAGTGAGACAATTTTCCCTCAAGAACAGAAAAAACATGGATACGATGCTGCATGGATGCAGTTGAACCACTTCCCAAATGGCTATCAAAAGAGCCACTCAGAACAAACTACCCTGAGCCTTTAAACTCAAAACCATTGTATATTCACCTTTAGCCCATAATTTAAGTTCTATGCCTCTTTTGTCGATTTTAACATTTATATTGGAGGTGTTGACGGCAAGTTCCCAGACTGGAAAACATCCCTCCCAACGGAATGGGGGAGGTAAACTTGAATGCTCTGTTTCAACCCCCTGAAGGGACAGGGTGTACCACCGTCCCCCTGCTGGTCGACATCGACTGAGAAACTCAGCGTCATCCTCTGCGACAACCTCGTCAGAGGGCCCAACATCACCCACTTCGCCCGGCCAAGCCTCACCCTGCCTCTGGAAGGAATCAGGAGTTACACGACTGTGGATAGATTCCGGCAGGGTCAATTTACCCTCGACCACACGAGTGCAGAATGTGCAGAATTCTTCTTGAGTGGAATTAACTCGTGTCTATTGCACTGAACACATGAACCAAAGCTGTTTCACAAAAGTAATACCACTGGTCACTGGTGTAACCACAACGGAAACCATGCCTCTTTAAAACTAGGTAGAAGAAACACAATTTAACCAACCACAGAACGTAGAATAAGGCATTTGATCTGAATGATTAAATGTGTTGGCATACACCATGTATTTGCATTGTTACGTCATTCATTTTCGGGCAGTAAGCTGAGCACCGGAAGGTTACATGCCTTTTCGTGTGCTTATGGTTATAGCAGTGTCCGTAAGCACATGAATCGGCCGTTAAGCAGCACTTTGAAATTTGGCTGGCGTTACTCCGAGCATCAAAGTTTGACAAACAGCTGTTTAGGATAGCCCTGTGTCTGCCTCTACTTAACCTAGACCCAGTTACTGGGTGCTGTACACCTTTATCAAAAATTTTGACGTTTATGGTCGTACTAGCGCCCAGGAACTTATTGACGTAACTACATCAATCTTCATTTTACCGGGTAGCCCTGCCTCAACCGTGTGGTTTCAAGGTTGAGGGGTTTTAAAAGTCAAAATCTTTCGAAAAAGGAGTACAGCGCCCCAGTAACTGGGTCTACTATAAACCTCTAGTGACATAGTCTACGTAGTTTACAGCCACACTCAGGGTAAGTGTTAATTAACCACTTCCTCTTGTGTTTATTTATCACCTAGCCCTATGATTATGAAGAATAGGGCCAATCCACTCGTATCAATCATTGGCGTACTTCTACCTACTAGGCCTAACACCATTGCAAACCTATTTTTTCGACCAATGGATATTTAGCAAGAACTAGATCATGAAACTTACGATCGAATGCCAATGTTTCTTGTAGATAGTGGGACTGACTGGAATTTGTTTTAAAAACATCACACGTTATTGGTGAGAGCATGGTGAGAGTGACGATCTTTCTTCTCCATTGATTATTTGCCCTTGGCCTCGCAAATTTATATTCTGTAGCACACGTCGGCTACGGAGTCAACAGTTAAGGGATAGGGAAGAACAGCCTATCCCTTAACTGTTTTTTACTCCTTGGCCGACGAGTGCTGCAGAAAAAAAGAGTCGCTGGCGCCTCCCGAGTAAATCAGTCTGGTACCAAATCAATCGTAGAATTGATTGTATCGTTGTTCTAAAGTTATTGAGGGAGCCGACAAAACATAGTTTTCGAACCCAAACGCTTGTATGGTGCTCGATCCCGTTGTACAGTACACTGGAAAGCACCCTTTTAAGTAACTATGACAAATATGTACGCAATGAGCAAGTTGTCAAGATCGTTGGGGCTATAATATCACTTCCATCCTTGCGTTTCAAATTGTTTCCAACAGTTGTAATAAAGTTCAGGGCCGTAGGAAGCGGTAGGGCCGGTATGGCCATGGCCCTACCAATATTATTTACATTTATTTATTTTTTATTTTAATTAATTATTTTTTCGTTTGCCGATATCAAATTTGAATCAAGTGAAAAAAGAACTATGTTTTCTCCAATTAATTCAAGGAAGAATACAATTAAATAAATCACTTTCTGTATAACACTTTCCAATATTCACTGACTCATTTTTCATAAGAAAATCATTGATGAGTTTGTAAATGACATTTGATTGTTTATTGTTGCAAAAATAATTCATCCCAGATTAATTAGAACTATTAAATACAGAGCTAACCAATAAAAATCAACTTTAGACATTGCTCAAAAGGTGAGGGAATTGCCAGGAATTGCGTCATATTGCACCACAGAGCACTAAAAATTTACATAATACAGCACTTTTCCCTCCTATTTTTTGATGGGAAATATGAGTATAGAAAACATAATTAGAGAGTAAACCAATGAACAATATTTTCATTTGCTCACAACAAGTGAGGGAAATGAGGCCAGGATTTAGTATAAGGACCCACAGAACATCTTGATAAAAATTTTACTGGGGCCCTTAAGCGTGCCTGGACTCACGCCGTAATGGCTTCGCGCTCGCATTTATCCCTACTCCCCTTCTCAAATGGACCTGACCAATGTTTTTGAGCTTCCTATGGGCCTGTAAAGTCATTTTTTTGTGTTGCGTTTGTGTAATAAAAGTAATACAATAAAGATATACTTAAAATCATAAACCCAATTGTATTAGTTGTTCTTTGAGTCATAATACAGAATTAGCTATATTTCTTCCTCCATGGCTATACGTACAAAACGTAAGATAAAACGTTTTTGAGGGTCAAAATGTCAGGTCAGAGGTCAGGACAAGGTCAGGTCAGACATCAAGGTCAGGTCAGAGGTCAAGATATATTTATGAGGATTTTCTAAATACGGGGAATTGGCAGCTTGGTCAGGGAATTGGCAGCCCTATATAAGGGGGTAATTCTACATGACAATGTACATTCTACAGCACAATTTCTTGTCCACATGATCAACTCTTGCAATCTGTATTTATTCCACACTATAAGCCATACAACGATATGCTCACAGCTGGCAAAAGAAATTGAACATTTATTGAACACACTTATTGTATATGCGGTGCCAAGAAACACCGTAAAAATTAAAAAATATAGTGATTGATACTAGATTATGAGCATTGATAGCAATGAAAATACATATTATAAAAAAATAACCCTAAGACAATTTAAAAAAGACCCCCTATGGTCCTGTTGTATACATACATTAGTTTGATGGGCATTAGTCGAGAAAAGGGTGGACCCGTGAAGGTTGTCATAACCCCCCTTAACAGATAATTGTAAACAATTAAAAAGAGTTACTGATCCCAGTGTGCCACCAAAAAGTTTAACAAGTAACATTAAAATGTACTCAAAAACCAGGTCCCTGTTTGTAATTATATATATTTTAAAAACTTTTTAAAAGAGTACGCAATCATGTTATACAAAATTTCTGCAAGTGTTGTTCCTGTAACAAGAGTTACTGATCCCAGTGTGACCACAAATTATTTACCGTTAAACAAAATTCAACATCAGATACAATAAATTAATAACCCAGCCGTTGCTGAGTTTTCCCAAACACTTTCAAACTGTCGATTGTTACAAATGAACTTAAAAAATGTTGCTGTTCGCATTAATACAATTTTGAAGAGTTACTATTCCCAATGTGTGACACACCAAATTATTTCCACTACCGCAAAACAGAGAAATTGAAACAATTAACAACTATTTAGAGAATTAAATGACAGCATGCCACAAAAGACATTAAAATTTACCGCACATTTAAATTATGATTCGAATTAAGACAAATTTAAAAATTTAAATAAAGTAAAACCAGCACTCAAGTAAAATACCTCAAGTTTGAAATCTTTATAATGTAAGGAGTTTACTTCATTACAAATATATTTAAACCCTTTAAAATTTTTTTCCTTTTGTGATGCATCAAGCTAAGAGTCTTTTAGTCGACCCTTGTCAATTTTGGTTTTTTCTCTTTGACAAGAAGGACAATTTTCTGTTTTAAAAGGATGAACACCCCCTCTTGATACCACCTTTGATTAAAAATTTTCTGGAAGTCGAAACACCAAGAGTTGTATAGAAAGTATACCCCAGCGACCTACTTTTGCTGTTAATAAATTAATGATTTACGACAAACGATTCTTGGCTTGATTGGATCACATTTATGGGAAGTAACGTTTCATGTTGTAATGAGGTACTTATTACATGCTTAAACTTTAACAACTTGAAATGGGGTACTTCATTGAAAGCAGGGCAATCTTTTTATTTAAATTTACTTTCCCTTGTAAGGAAGTACTTCGTAAAGTTGTACATGTATTCGTCTACAAAACTTGTAATGAAGTACCTCATTACAAGTAGGTTGCCCAATTTTGTGAATGAATGACAACTTCTTTCCCGAGTCGAATATTTAACCCAATGGGGGAAAAACCCTGTTTTTTTGAGATTTATTTCAAAACTGTTTAATGTAAAACCATAGCACATACTTTAAAGAATGAAATACTGAAATTAAAAACCCCACTGAAAAACAACTTCGTTTTCACTTTCTTAAAATGTTATTTCCAAAAGCACTAAGATCAAACTTCATTTTTCATAAAGGGGAAAAAACCTCGAAAAGAGTTCAATCTGCAGATGAAATCTGGATGATCAAGCTGTAATGTCAAGGGATTCATCAGCAGACAATTTTAAAAAGAATTGTGCATTGTTGTCACATGCTTTTGGTGGAAAGTCAAATAATTAGCCCTCAAGATCAATTTCCCAAGATCTGCAGTTTACAACCTCTAGAGCAACTTTAAGAGTTAAACAATGTTACAAACAATCATCTATCTCGGAACGTAAAAAAGTCTCACTAAAAAGTCACTTTTTAACAGTTTGCAAATATTCAAACCCAAAAAGAATATTTTGCGATGCCCTTTCTAACTCATTTTTGAACTGCACAATCAAAGTTCGAATCTTGATGTATGTCGAAACTTGCTGTCAAAATTCCCTCTAAAAAAATCGGGGGACAGCCATGAATGGCTTAGTTAATAGATGAATGACGTCGCTTTCCGGGAACAAATCATATCAATGTGGTATAATGTTGCTCCCTGTGACATGAACAATCATCATCATGAGGAATCACAAAGTATTAGCGAGGGTAGTTGTCATGAAGACAAGTCTTAGAAAAACTTTGGTGAAGCAATAGTTCCCTTATAGTCGGGAAATTAGGGGGCTCTGATCTTGACGTGACCAACTGCGAATTGTTCGACTGTGTCATCCTTTGATATGATCAAGAAAGAAAAGAAACAGTAGAATTTAAGGTTAAAGGATTTTAAAGTTTAAAATTTAAGCAGGCTAGAGACATAAGCCCATTTTAATGGGTACAGCTTTGGACTTACAGAAAAGGGGGCCAGTTCAAAAAAAATGTCATTCATCAAAAAATTGTTTAGCATAAGAACTCATCATTAACAGCATTTTAATTCATTTCAATGCGAAAAATTCCCAAGAGCCTATCATAAAATTTTACATCTTCAAGTTCAGGAAATAGATTGCAGATTTGTTTTACAAAGTTTAAAAAAGGGCATGTAAAGTATAAGAATCTATCATAACCCTTTGAAACCTTACGCTAGCTTATTATGGACCAGTTTGAAACAGACCCCTGCATTGGGTTGGTCATCTAAAGCCCTGTAAAATATTACAAAGCTAAAAATAAGATCACATTTCCCCCTAATTTCAATAAAAACCAACATTATGTCACAGTTTCTAATCAGTACCCTTTACTGAATTCTGCTCAAAAAAACTTAATTTTTGGGCCCAAACCTGTGCAAGTGGTCTGAATAAAATTTAAATGTAATTGCTTTTCATTACCAGGACTAGAAGGCCCTTTTGAAAGGGCAGAAATTGTTAAAAGCACACGTATGAATTAACAGGTGACCCAAATTTTGTTTTTTATCAAAAACTTCCGCAAACAAAAGCATACGAACTAAAAAATTTTGCTTAAAAAAAATATAAGGGTACGTGTTTCGGGAAAATGTTGGATTCAAGAGAGTTTTAAAAGACCCCAACCTTGAGATTCTTCTCTTCAAATTGGTGATGAGTGCTATAAATATCGAGAGTCTTCATGGCTATGCTGACGCGGGATACTGCTTCCTGTAACGAATAATGAAAACATGAATAAAAGTCGCCCAACCAACAAGGCGTTTTGCCCCAAGGGATAACAAACACTTTTTTTGTTTAAGATAACTTCATGTTTTATGTTGACCCCGCCGATAGTACATTAAAAAGGAATTTCACAAATCACCTGAAAAGGGCAGTTAAGTTGTATGACTTTTGTAGAAACCCAACATTTTCAGAAAATATGAGAGGATCACCCATTGACAAAGCTTTGAATAAAGTCTTCCCAAACTTCAAGGGCATTCTCATAAGTTTTCAAAATACTTGTATCAAACAAAAGTGAAACAAAAGGCTTTACAGACAGTTATCAAAAAAGGCAGGTACTTTGTAATGAGATAGCGAAAAAAATCTACCTGTAGAAGTAGGGCAAATTTGTGGATTTTACAGCAGGCCGAACTGAGCAACTCAGTTTAAAACAGTTCAGTAATTACCCCAGTCACAGTCAGCTAACAACCAAACTAAAATAAAAGCAGAGAACCAAAAATTTAAGGGTTTTGGGGTTTAAAACAAATTTATCAAATGTGTTCAAAGTTTCCCATTGGGAGCAAAAATCTGTATCCAAAAGGCCCATCAGAGTCGTTGACTTATTACAGGGACAGGGTAACTTATTCCGACAATCATTTTGCCCCCTTTTGAAGTCTTCACAGCTTTTTTAAGAATGGCTTGGGTTCAAAGGCCAACAGAATTTTCTGATGTGAATGAAGAATGATCCCCTAAGTTTCCTGCTCATCAAAAGATCAGAAGAGATCCCGATTGGTGTGTGCTGTAAAAATCAAGATTCTAAAGCTACCTTGATCCCTTGAAGTTTTTATGGTCCCCCTGTTGACAACAGAACCGGGGGAGTGAATCTTCCCTGGTTCCCACGATTTGAACAATCTGTACCCAAACTATTCCCCATGATGGCACCTGGAAAGGTCCCAACAAAATCCTATTTGAATCCAAAGATTATTTGAATTCCTATACTTCAAAAAAAATTGCAAAAACACTTTATAATAATAATTTAATTATTTCAAATAAAATTGACATTTATAGGGCGCCTAACAAAGAACACAGTGCCCCACAAACAACAACAGAGATAAAAAGAAACATAAAGGAGGGGAAAAAAAAAGTTTGAAATGGTGTTTGCGGTGGCAGTGGATGCCTTACATTTACAGCATTTCTAAATGAATGGGAAACTTTCCCAAGATAACAGAAACAAAGCACTTTCCTCACTTAGTATTGCAGGGCAGGAAATATTTCTCTGAAAGTGCTGTGCTGGTGTAACTTTTATTCAGAAAGCTTTTGGACTAATAACAAAAAATGGGGGTCAATTAACAAATCTTGTAGTTTAATGTTTTCAGTCATGTTTTTTTTACCTTAAAACTTGCATTCTCATTCCATCAACCCCTCCTCCTGGTTTTTAATTTTTTGGGAATAAACTAACCAGCCCAACAAACTAATGAAATTTCATCAAAGTTCCCATCAAAACAGTTTGCTTTCTTGGGGAAATTGGGTGCATGTTTATTGGGCTAATTTGGTTTGGGGGCAATAAAAAAAAGCAACTGAGGTCTTACAAAGCTTTTTCCCTCTATTAGTGTTACAGTCGGAAATTTTTATTGGAGGACTGCTGTGGTGTCCCATTTAACAAGTAAGCTTCGGACTAATTAAAAATGTAATATAAAAATCTCGTACTTCAATGTCGTTCGGTCATCTTACCTTGAAACTTGCATTCTCAATCCATCACACACATCCATCCATGGTTTTCCCCTGTTCCCTCAGATAGTAATTGTACTAAAATGTTTCCCTTGTGACATCACCTGAACATGAAGAACAAAACAAAAACTGCATTCAAACCCTAAAATTCACTCCAATTTGGGCCCGTGTTGACATTTAAACCCTAAATCAAAACTTTTCCCAAAATTTTTTTCACCTGAAAGACAGTTTTAGTTGTAATCACATTCAGTCCCAAAACACTCACAGAAAAATGTAATTTGAATAAATCTGATAATCCCCTGCGGGAAATACGCTTGAAAAAGGTTTTCAAAAACCCAAATAACACTGCTTATTTTAGGTCAAAAACATTTGTATAAAAAAGTGGGACAAAATTACTTTTACCGATTTTTTACCTGAAGGAAACTTTCAAAAAGAGAAAACAGAAACAAAATTAACCTGGGGAAGTAGAGAGTGAGTCATCAGATACAGTGCAGGTTATCCAAGCAACTCAGTCGATGGTCCAGTAAATATCGCAGTCTAGCATCAAAAAAACAGCAAACAAAAAAACATTAAATACACTGAAGAAGAAACAAAAAGATTCTAAATTAATTTTTGGCATTTTAAAGATTGGAATTATTTTTTATTTTTAAAAAATCCCTGTAAATGTTTTAAACAAACTAATAAACATAAAAGATGTATAATGTGTTACAATTGACGCACAAGCTTGCTTTCATTTGGTAAATTAAATAAGAACTGAGTTTGGATGAAAATTTCTTGCTCGTTGTATACCCGTTCAATACCTTCCTCAGGACATTTGGTATTGGTTTCTAGTGGTATACAAAATTTGGAATGTCATTTCTTTTCCCCAGATCCTACCCAAACATGACTAAACCCTTTTAAATAAACTTGTTACACCCTGAGTATTCATCAAGCCTAGCCCAGAACATCAAAAAATTAAGAAAACAATTTGATACTCATATTCCCTTTAATTCCATGATGCATTTATTCCAAAAGGTCATCGTCAAACCAGATCTCTTTTGATGTCTTGATGGTATTAGCAGTGAGTGTCATTCCAGACGGGGGTTTCCTTAGGAACAAAAAACAAACCCTCAAACCATAAGAATGTTGTTTTGGATGGCAGCCAACCCCTCCCGGGTTCCCCAACCACTCGTCCGTGCCAGTATTTAAAAAAAGGTTGTGAACATGTTATACAAAACAAACACAGTCAGAGTAAAAAATAGACGCTCTACGGGTTTTGAAGCAATGTTAAGTTACAAAATAGTTAAGATTTATTTACCCACCCTGGAAGGCCAGCCCCAAAGGGACTGATAAAAATCAAAGAATTTTCCAAGTTGTTTAAAAAGGGTTTTCGCTAAAACAGTCTAATGTAAATTTCAAAGAACATCATCAACATGTACTTAAACATGCTTGTAATTTTTGGGGACAGAATTATGATGTTGAAAATAAATTCCTCCCCCCTCCTTCCTCACCAGAAAATGTGGCTGTGTGAGTTTCACGGTCAAAGGCCCCAAATGATTGTTTGAGATTTGTTTGAAAAAAGTCAAAAAATTTCTGATCACCTCCATCCAAAGAACTTTTGAAATTGTCATCAGGTTCTCTAATCACAATCCCCTGGGAACAGATGAAAATATTTTTGTCAGGGATTGGGTGCATAAATTTTATTAGGCTAATTTCGTTTAGGCAAAACACAAAAAAGCCAAAATGAGGTCCCTTTCCCCGCACTTTGAAGGCAGGAATATTTCTCTGAAAGATTGTTTATTATAAATTTTAGTCAGTAAGTTTTCAGATACAGGGCTAATTCAAATTTTGGGGCGTAATAAAATAATCCTGTACTTTAATGTCTTACAGCAGTACATAAGAAGTACAAAATAAACCCGTGATTTCACAATGACTAGAATAAGTAGTGTCAAGTAGTTACTGAATCACCAAAACTATTGATTGTGCACTTCATAATAATAGGCTAAACCAATGTTTGTATGGGAGATTGGCGTTCCCGCTTTGGGAATTATATTCCCTTATTTAGTTTGGATAAATTTTTCTGAAAGAATGTTGCTAATGTAACCTTTTAATCAGTAAGTTTTCAGATTCAGATATTAAATTTGTTGGGGTTAAATAATAAATAATCTTGTTTCTTTAATGTCTTACAGCCAGTCACATATATGGAGAAGTAAAAAACTAAAGTGATTTACAATGATAGAACCCCGTATTTTCCTGTAGTTTTTTCCTTACTGAATCACAATATTAATTATTTGTGCAATTATCAATCACAGAGCAAAACCAATGATAAAAACCCCAAAGTGAGGGGATTGCGTTTCCAGCTTTGGGATTTATATTCCCCTTTTGGAAGTTTGCCCAGTTCCATGATGGAACATCAGCCAAACCCCAAAAAGTTCCAAGTATAAAAAAGTGATCCATATGTTCAAAAAGTGTTAGATGGATAAAAGTATTTTCCCTGTTTCTTAATGCACAATTACAAATCTGATCAAAAGGGATCTTCCCCTCAATTGAATTCTTAATTTGATAAAAGGACTATTGGATGATAAACACACTTCCATCAGCTCTTCCGGTCTAGGTTGTTTTACATGAGACCTGCTTATTGTTCTGATAAAAAAAACGACTTGATGGAAATAAAGCATACAATGTGGTACAGATTCATTTTTGCTCAATGTACTCCCCCACAAGAAAACCCTTAGTCAGAAAATCCATTTTTTACTGCACCCTAAAATCGGTAGATAAACTTCAATTTTTAATAAATTTGGGTTTATTTGGAAGGAAAAAAATTACCTTTCAAATGAATTGCACAGTTTTTAGGTTTGCTTTACCATATTGAAGCTTTGAAGTTGACGACATGGGACAAACATTAGGAACAATGTATGTGTAAAGGTGACCATTTGCTACGTCGTCGGGAAAGGGGACCCAGACTGTTAAAAAAAAGATGACACAACAATCTCTGAAAATCCTTTCATCAAGTAAATGGTATTTCATGTTCACAAAACTCGTAAATAAATCGTGAAAGCAAGTACTGTCAATTACTGTGTACATTGTGAATGAAATACAAGTACCCTCATATAACAGTCTATACACACACAGAACCAAAAACTCATTGTGTGTTGATGGGGTGCGTTGTGCGTTGTGGGATGGACTTCCAACACCTTTAAAGGTCAAAAATAACTTATTTTCTTAGGGGGAACATGTGTTATTTTCAAACCATCAAAAAATTGAGTTCATGTTCTATCTACGGCTGGGTTTTGGTTTCCTTTTCAATGTATGTGTAAAAACTCAAGATATAACTTGCAACTTTCAGGTGGTTTGAGGAAATAACAGGTGGGAGTTTAAAGGGTTTAATCACAAAATTATTTTTTACTTTACTCCCATAATTATGAGGTTTTGATCCAAACGTTTCCCCGCCCTTGTGGTTACGAGTTTTCATGATTTGGTACAAAAACCAAACCCCGGGACCCCGCTTTGCTGGTGAGAGTCCCAAATTTGTCAATGTATTCCCACGCTGTTTGCTGCGCTTGCAAAAAGTCTTGAAACAAACTGGGACTCCGACACTGCAAGTGGTCCCTGGTTGGTTTTTGGGACCCCAAATCAAGCAACTTTACCGCCCCTAAATTTTTTACAAAGGGTTTTGTACCCGTAAAGACTAAATTTAATTGTAACCTGGCCCCCCGGACCTGGGCAATAGCGGGGGACAAACGGGATATGGCGGGATGTACAGCCCAAAGTGCCCCCGGCCTGCGGGGCCCCAGCCCGGCTTAAGCTGGGCCGATGCAGCGTCTCAAAAGAGCGGGAAATGGGCGGGGATCTACCCAGGAGTGTTACAGGGACGTACTTACAAACTGTTTCCAGGCCATAATTGTTCAAAGGGGGGAAAGGGCGGGAAATTAGTCTCTGTCCGGTCTCTGTTAAAAAAATTTAAAAAAACAAATGTAATGGAACCGGTCCAAAACATTGCGCAAGCATCTTGTTTGTGTTAATTGGTACGCCATGGTTCCACAATGGGTTTTATCTACTGTACTAGGACAACCCGTACAAAACGTTAAATGCTTCCTTTTTTGTCATGATAATTTTGTTTCATAAGGCTACACACGATTGTTAAAACCTTTTTCCCAAAATCTTTTCCTTGTTTTTGCTATGTAAACTTGGTTTACAGTGTCCCGGGTTTGTACGTTTTTTATTCTTTCCCAACCACTCAAGCTTTTACGCATTTGTTTTGGAGGAATAACGGGCGGGGGCCCCCCAAGGGGGCTGGGGCGGCTTGGGGCCCGGGGACTATCCGGGGAGTATGCGGGGGTTTTAAACCCCCCCGGGGGGGGGAATTGGGG
>JASTWB010000374.1:0-20792 GCA_032158295.1 Pycnopodia helianthoides | reverse complement strand
TGAATGAGGGTTTCTGCTTGACTGGCCATGAGGGCCAGCCTAGCTGTAAATTTAAGCAGAAAATTTGAAATTTTACCCCGAAAATACAGCAAATTGAACACACCAATCAAGGGGAGGCCGGTCTAGCCTAATCAATAAACAGTTTTCTACAAACTAGTAAAAAAACAAGGACCATACGAGGTCTATAAGCTAAGAAAAAATCTACTTACTCCGGAGCTCGATCGAAATACGTGTCACAAGAGAAGAAGAAGAAGAAGAAGAAGAAGAAGAAGAAGAAGAAGAAGAAGAAGAAGAAGAAGAAGAAGAAGAAGAAGAAGAAGAAGAAGAAGAAGAAGAAGAAGAAGAAGAAGAAGAAGAAGAAGAAGAAGAAGAAGAAGAAGAAGAAGAAGAAGAAGAAGAAGAAGACTTTGACTTTTCAATGAGAGCTTTATTGCAAACAAAAGATTTCACTTATTATTGTTTACAAAATTACTGAACATTTCCGTTAGAACAATAGAAAAACAGAGCAATTAAGACATATAAGACGTGGCAGGGAAAATATTACTGAAGATATTCCCCGCTAGAGGATGCAAGACCCACGCCCTCCCCTCCCCAATCAGGAGAGGTGTCGAAGGAGCCAGACACCCTTTGGAAGTGGTAGAGACCTAACACTCACAAGGAGCAGCGACCGCAGAATGTAAGACTCCCTCGACACCACAAAGCCCGATCAAAGGAAGGGAAGAACACGAATCCCGCCTCCCCCCTCGAGAGATACAACACCATTTGGATAGGAGTGAACAAATTGTTGAACTAATAAAGGAATGTTATTTACGAATATATACAACATTTAAAAAGAGACGTCGTGTGAGAAGACTAGATCAACCATGTTAGTTTGTCGTTGATGATGGTGAAGATGGCATCATTGAAGGACCATTTGGTGTTGAAACTAGGAATATTATTGCAAAGGGTGAAGTAGTTGTAATCAATTAGGATTTTGTGTTGTAGGCGACTGCGCCAAATGACGTAAGGGTCGGAAAAACGAGAGGTTCTGTAGAGCCAGTAAATGACATGTTTGAAGCTGACGATAAGGAAGTTTGACAGGCGAACTGCCTCCCTGCAACGACCCCTAGCGCACGGGATGAGCGTCCAATAGAGGTCAAAGTCGAGTTGAAGATCTGGAAGTATCCGATGGAGGAGTGAGTAAAGCAGGTTTAGACCGGATTGTATAGCAGGGCAGAGGATGAATAGATGAAGGAGCGTACCCCTCTCTCCGCACCAGCCGCAGGAAGACGCAATGTCTGGGTTCATATGATGAAGAACTGGTAGAGACGGTAGGATGTTGTGGAGGAGTTTGAACTGTGTGTCTCCTTCTCTCTTAGAAGTAGGTAATTGATAAATTTCTTCCCATTGTATGGTTTTCGACTGATCGAAAAGTCCAGATTCATGCCAGTATGTGCTGGTATTGGGAGGGTGTGAGTTTACCTGGTCGTTGAAGATGGCATACATTTGTTTTGATGAGGCGGTGAGTCCGTTGGTGTTAGGTGCAAGGAAGAAGTTGATCGGTGGAGCTGAGCAAAAAGAAATGTTCTGGAAGCTCGCCGGACGAACACCGTTAACGTTAAATAAAAGTGGGAAGTTTCTTGACAGTTTACCCTGAAAGTGTTGTAGATCAAGTTGCAGGAGTCGGAGAGAACGTCGATGAAGAGCGGGAAGAGGGGGTTTGAAGTATTCTGCCTCTGTCCAAGTGCGGTCTCTGTGTGTATGAGATGCTTGACGAGCGTGATCCCGTGCGAAGAAAGTCGCGCAGGGGGAACAAACTCATCGTCAGCTTCGTTGTTAAGGAGGGGGCTACTGAGAGGAAGATTGTAAACATGGTTGATCGAGTCTGGTGGTATTTCGGCGCGAGCTCCGGACACCTTCCAAGCACGCAAAAGCTCACCATAGAAACAAGGAAGGCTAGTGTAAAATTTGGAGGAAGTGTGAGTGAGGAAGAGTTGGAAGTCGAGATTGAGTTTCATGTATCTGTGAAGATTATGACTTATCATGGTGTGCGCGGAATGCGGACAGAGATTGAGGAAACGTTGGATGAGGGATAGTCTAAAGGTGAGCACGCGTGCTTGGAGGCAAGCTAGACCTAGACCTCCCCTCTCTGGTTTACGATAAAGGAGGCTTTTCTTAAGGAGGTGCCTCTTATTGGACCAGACAAAATCGACGAGCATACCCTGGAGTTCACTTAGGACTTTGTCAGGGGGAGAGAGAACGGCTAAACAGTGGAAGGTTTTGGAAGCCGCAAGTTGGTTTGCGATGAGAACTTTGCCTTTGTATGATAGAGAGTTTGCAATACCTTTCCAGCGTGAAAGAGTGTTGCAGAGTTTGTTTTTGCAAGCGACCCAATTTTGTTGGAGGTAGCAATTGGTATTTCCTAAGTGAACACCAAGAAAGGGAAGCCCCTCGTTATTCCAGCGGAAGTTCAGGGGCTCGTCGGTTCTGCCGATCCAGGACCCGACCCACAGGCCCCGAGATTTTTTGTAATTGAGGCAGGCAGCAGAGGATTTAGTGAAGAGTTTATACACATCATCTACAATATCAAAACCAGTCTTGGTGGTGACAAAGATAGTAACGTCGTCTGCGTAGGCCGAGACCTGACAATGTTTATCGGTTCCGGGAAGAGGGAACCCGTTGGTGCCTACACGATTTCTCAGCTTGTTGAGCAGGGGCTCAATGGCAATGGAGTACAGCAGACCAGAGAGTGGGCAGCCTTGACGGATGCCTTTTTCTGCTGCGAATGGCGCGGTAAGTGAACCACCCACCTTGATAAGGCTTTCTGCACCTTTATAAAGGAGTTGTATGTAAGAAATGAACCGGTCACCAAATCCCATGGCTCTCATGGTACTAAACAAATACTCATGGTCAACATTGTCAAAAGCCTTTCTTTGATCAAGGTTGAGGACAGCGAGAGGAGTGTCATTTAAATTGGAGCAGTTAATGATATCTTTAATGAGAAGGACGTTGTCGTATATTGAACGGCCAGGGACACAATAGGATTGATCATGATGGATCACTGAATCCATGTGATTTTTTAGCCTGTTGGCCAGCAACTTAGCAAAGATTTTGTAGTCGGTATTGAGGAGAGATATAGGTCGCCAGTTAGCAACGTCAGAGAGATCTCCTTTTTTTGGAATGAGTGAAATGACGCCTCTTTGAAAGGAGCGAGGTAAGCTGCCACGGGAGATTGCATGGTTAAACACATTCAGTAAGTCATTTTTCAGGAGAGGCCAGAAACACTGGAAAAACTCGCAAGTGAGACCATCCAGACCGGGGGCTTTGTTATTGCTAAGTTGCTTGGCTGCAAGGTCAAGTTCCTCATGAAGTAATAAGCCATCAAGATATTCCGAATCTATGGGATCAAGGGATGGCAAGTCCGAAAGGAGAGTGTCGCGGGCGCTTTCGTCAGTCGGTACTTTGGTGTACAGTTTGCGGTAGAAATTCCGCACATGGGATTTAATCTCATCGGGATCATCAGTAAATGTGCCAGACGGGAGCTGAACATTGGTTATAGTTTTAGACTGCGAGTGGGATTTTTCCAGCTGAAAGAAGTATGACGAGCTGGTGTCAACTTCTGTGATATGTTTAAAACGCGACCTGACGAGAGCGCCCCTGGCCTCATTCTTAAGCAACGTGTTTAAATTATTTTTCTGTTCATTGAGCACACGAACAGTCTCTGGTGTTAGGTATGGCGCAGACTGAAGTTTGTCAATAGAGTCGTTCATTTGCCGTAGAAGTTCACGCTTGTCGTGCGAGACCTTGGCTCCATACATTTGCGACAGGGACTTAAGTTGGGATTTACCAAAATCCCACCAGGCACCGAGGTCAGAGAACTCGTTCTTCTTAGTTCTCCAGTCAGTCCAAAAGTGAGTAATAATGTCCTTATATGCATTGTCTTGGAGAAGTGAATTATTAAAGTGCCAATAGGCACTTCCTTTAGTGTTGCAACTGGGAAGTTTCATAACAAAGGATACTGCTGAGTGATCGGACAGAGAGCATGGCTTGATTTCACATGAGCGGATACATGACATGAGATTAAATGGAATATAAAAGCGGTCTAGCCTGGCTTTAGAAACGCCATTTGCATTGTTTGGGTTGTTTCTGAGCCAGGTGAACTTCTGTAGCGAAGGATTCAGTCTACGCCAGACGTCACACAAAGAAAGGAAATTAACGCTATCATTGAGAGCCGTGGAGATTTTGACCCGGTGTTCAGTGGGCCTACACAGACGATCAAGGGAGGGATTAAGTGTGCAGTTAAAATCGCCACCGATTACAATGACACCATCACTGCACTGCCCGCAGTGGTTAAAGAGGGCTCGAACGGCTGCCAAAGCTGTATAATCGTTTTGAGGAATGATCACATTGTACAAGTGGTAAAGGCTATTGTTAAAATCGATCTTGTGGTAAAGAATGTGGCCTTCAAACACAACTTGGGAACTGGAAACGTGAATATTTTTGTTTTTTATAAGGGTTGTTACTCCTGAGCCCCGGGTTGGGCTAGGAGCACAGTACGGAGTGTACGGCCAGAGTTTCCAACAACCGCAATTTTCACTGAGATTGTTGGTCTCTTGAAGGAAAACGATATCGGGGTCATTGTGTAACCTTTCAATGTATGTTGGAAAGGCAGCATTTCGGGTGGAAGAGGAGCACCCCCCGGTGTTGAGAGTTAGCAGTGATAGTGTCATTGTTAGTGAGAATAAGAAAGTTCTAATACATGTGTAATAATTCATTTTGAAAGGAGTTACATGTCGAGTTTTCTGATCAACTTTTGAATCCTCTGCTGCATGCTTTTTTGGAGAAGAGGGCTATTACGCAAAGGCTTAAGTTGTTTGACAAGTCCAGGTATATTTGATGTGAATTTACGAGCGATAGTATCTGTTTTTTTTCGGGCTTTTACGGAGGTGAGAAACTTTAGAAGTTCCACGTTTGAGAGAGGTCCCTTACATGTGGGTAATGATGCGGCAGAGAGAAGTGTATCATCATCAGTGGTTTGTGTGTCCTCCCAGTGCTCCGAGTCGGTCGTGGGACCGCCCGCTGTGGAGAGGGGCGTGGATGCGGAGGGGGATGTGGCACTAAGGGCCTGGGAAAGGTCCGGGGAGGACGTTTGCATTGGGGTTGTAAGAAGAAGAAGAAGAAGAAGAAGAAGAAGAAGAATTTTAATTTTCTTTTGAGTAATCAGCTTTAAATAAAGAAATAGAAGCAGCACACCTGTATTTGTTTTTCCTTATTCAAATGAGACAAGTGACCGATTTGTGTTTTTTTTTCGCCTAACTCACAAGGCCGAACGGCAACTCAAGGTGAGGGCTACACACTTAACTGATTTGGGCTGTTGACCCAAATCAACTGACACCAGAGGCACGTTGCCACCTACTCCTGGGGCTGAAACAGGGTTACCCCCTTCACAGTCCGTAAGGATGTAGGCATGGGTATCATCCACTGGGAGCCTGGCTGGTAGAGCAGAATGCACTACCTTCCCAACTTACAATGTATATATTTCTTTGCTTTTCTGTCGAAGAAACACGAATAACTAAAACCTATCACCAAACTTGTTGCCAAAACAGGAAAAGGAAAAACGAAATCCTTTACCAGTTTAAGCCCAGCGATGCCAGAGTGCAGCCAAGTTCGTCCGCAATTTCTGTGCAGTAAATATTTACCCTAATCGCCATTGCTGTGCCTTTTTAAAAAGATTTTTGCGGGTTGTGATTGTCAGGTGAATACACAAATTAGGTACATGTTTTGTTTCGGTTTCTTAGACGTTTGCAACAGCAATCTAGTAAATTTTATTTCATCATGAGACGATGTACTACAAACTTTCCCCGAATGCATTGCAACGCATAGCACATCCGGTTAATTGCAGTTAGGGGTCACGGGTCACAGGTCACGTACGTTGTTGACACTGACACTACGGTGACTGACACTGACAGTGTTGACTAGAGTGATGGTATGGTGTTCTATAGACGACAGATGTGCGTCGCATCGTGCCGTCGCGTCGCCTGTTCCGTCGCCCGTGGCGTCGTGCGTCGCGTCGTGCGTCGCGTCGTGCCGTCGCCCGTCGCGTCGTGCCGTCGCCCTTCGTGTTGTGCGTCGCGTCGCCTGTTTTACAATTGTTTTTCATAGAGGCTTCGGCTGTCGTCGTCCGTCGCGTCGTGCCGTCGCGTCGCCCGTCGTCCGTCGCGTCGTGCCGTCGTGTCAAGTCAAGTTAGACTTTGTAGTACCCCCGCTCGCCTGTGATTTCCGGTCTGGCGTTGCCAGAAAAAGGACCACAAAAGTCACATTTTCGGACGAGTGACTATCCAAGGTAGATTACGGTGTAAGGGTCTCCCCCAACAAAACTTATTTCTTGCCATTACTTCGGCACGAGGTGGCGCGCCGTCTTGAGGCCTTGTCACTTTTCGCGAGGACTTTGTAGTACCCCCGCTCGCCTGTGATTTCCGGTCTGGAGATGCCAGAAAAGGGACCACAAAAGTCGGCAAGCTTTCGCGAGGACTTTGTAGTACCCCCGCTCGCCTGTGATTTCCGGTCTGGAGATGCCAGAAAAGGGACCACAAAAGTCGGATTTTCGGACGAGCGGCTATCCAAGGAGGATTATGGTGCAAATTTTGTCTCTCTAGCATGCTTAGTTCATGAGTTAGGGTCTCCCCCAACAAAACTTATTTCTTGCCATTACTTCGGCACGAGGTGGTGCGCCGTCTTGAGGCCTTGTCACTTTTTGATTTTGGCGTGGAGTAGGCCTACTATCTTAGCCACTGGCTTCGCTTACAAAATTCGTTCAGCCACGGCGTTTAAACCTGAAGAGAGCCCTCGTGTGGGGCTATCCAAGGGTGTAAGCTTGAAAAAATCGGGCATTGATGTGGTGGTGATTTTAACGTGCTTTCCTTGTGTTGCAGCTCGGCGTCCAAGAATTCAAGTTGGCAAGCTTTCGCGAGGACTTTGTAGTACCCCGCTCGCCTGTGATTTCCGGTCTGGAGATGCCAAAAAAGGGACCACAAAAGTCGGATTTTCGGATGAGTGACTATCCAAGGTAGATTATGGTGCAAATTTTGTCTCTCTAGCATGCTTAGATAATGGGTTAGGGTCTCCCCCAACTAAACTTATTTCTTGCCATTACTTCGGCACGAGGTGGCGCGCCGTCTTGAGGCCCTGTCACTTTTTGATTTTGGCGTGGGGTAGGCCTACTATCTTAGCCACTGGCATCGCTTACAAAATTCGTTCAGCCACAGCGTTCGGACCTGAAAGAAGCCCTCGTGTGGGGCTGTCCAAGGGTGTAAACTTGAAAAAATTGGGCATTGATGTGGGGGTGATTTTAAAGTGCATACCTTGTGTTACAGCTCGGAGTCCAAGAATTCAAGTTGGCAAGCTTTCGTGAGGACTTTGTAGCCCCCCCTCTCGCCTGTGATTTCCGGTCTGGAAATGCCAGAAAAAGGACCACAAAAGTCAGATTTTCGAGCGAGTGACTATCAAAGGTAGATTATGGTGCAAATTTTATTTCTCTAGCATGCTTAGTTCATGAGTAAGGGTCTCCCCCAACTAAACTTATTTCTTGCCATTACTTCGGCAAGAGGTGGCGTGCCGTCTTGAGGCCCTGTCACTTTTTGATTTTTGGCGTGGAGTAGGCCTACTATCTTAGCCACTGGCTTCGCTTACAAAATTCGTTCAGCCACGGCGTTTAAACCTGAAGAGAGCCCTCGTGTGGGGCTATCCAAGGGTGTAAGCTTGAAAAAATCGGGCATTGATGTGGTGGTGATTTTAACGTGCTTTCCTTGTGTTGCAGCTCGGCGTCCAAGAATTCAAGTTGGCAAGCTTTCGCGAGGACTTTGTAGTACCCCCGCTCGCCTGTGATTTCCGGTCTGGAGATGCCAAAAAAGGGACCACAAAAGTCGGATTTTCGGATGAGTGACTATCCAAGGTAGATTATGGTGCAAATTTTGTCTCTCTAGCATGCTTAGATAATGGGTTAGGGTCTCCCCCAACTAAACTTATTTCTTGCCATTACTTCGGCACGAGGTGGCGCGCCGTCTTGAGGCCCTGTCACTTTTTGATTTTGGCGTGGGGTAGGCCTACTATCTTAGCCACTGGCATCGCTTACAAAATTCGTTCAGCCACAGCGTTCGGACCTGAAAGAAGCCCTCGTGTGGGGCTGTCCAAGGGTGTAAACTTGAAAAAATTGGGCATTGATGTGGGGGTGATTTTAAAGTGCATACCTTGTGTTACAGCTCGGAGTCAAGAATTCAAGTTGGCAAGCTTTCGTGAGGACTTTGTAGCCCCCCCTCTCGCCTGTGATTTCCGGTCTGGAAATGCCAGAAAAAGGACCACAAAAGTCAGATTTTCGAGCGAGTGACTATCAAAGGTAGATTATGGTGCAAATTTTATTTCTCTAGCATGCTTAGTTCATGAGTAAGGGTCTCCCCCAACTAAACTTATTTCTTGCCATTACTTCGGCAAGAGGTGGCGTGCCGTCTTGAGGCCCTGTCACTTTTTGATTTTTGGCGTGGGGTAGGCCTACTATCTTAGCCACTGGCGTCTCTTACAAATTTCTTTCAGCCACGGCGTTTGGACCTGAAGAGAGCCCTCGTTTGGGACTATCCAAGGGTGTAAGCTTGAAAAAATCGGGCATTGATGTGGGGGTGATTTTAACGTGCATACCTTGTGTTGCAGCTCGGAGTCCAAGAATTCAAGTTGGCAAGCTTTCGTAAGAACTTTGTAGAACCCCCGCTCGCCTGTGATTTCCGGTCTGGAGATGCCAGAAAAGGGACCAGAAAAGTCGGATTTTCGGACGAGTGACTATCCAAGGTAGATTATGGTTTAAATTTTGTCTCTCTAGCATGCTTAGTTCATGAGTTAGGGTCTCCCCCAACAAAACTTATTTCTTGCCATTACTTCGGCACGAGGTGGCGCGCCGTCTTGAGGCCCTGTCACTTTTTGATTTTGGCGTGGAGTAGGCCTACTATCTTAGCCACTGGCGTCGCTTAAAAAATTCGTTTAGCCACGGCGTTTTGACCTGAAGAGAGCCCTCTTGTGGGGCTATCCAAGGGTGTAAGCTTGAAAAAATCGGGCATTGATGTGGCGGTGATTTTAACGTGCTTACCTTGTGTTGCAGCTCGGAGTCCAAGAATTCAAGTTGGCAAGCTTTCGCGAGGACTTTGTAGTACCCTCGCTCGCCTTTGATTTCCGGTCTGGAGATGCCAAAAAAGGGACCACATTAGTCGGATTTTCGGATGAGTGACTATCCAAGGTAGATTATGGTGCAAATTTTGTCTCTCTAGCATGCTTAGTCCATGAGTTAGGGTCTCCCCCAAACTAAACTTATTTCTTGCCATTACTTCGGCACGAGTTGGCGCCCCGTCTTGAGACCCCGTCACTTTTTGATTTTGGCGTGGGGTAGGCCTACTATCTTAGCCACTGGCGTCGCTTACGAAATTCTTTCAGCCACGGCGTTTAGACCTGAAGAGAGCCCTTGTTTTGGGCTATCCAAGGGTGTAAGCTTGAAAAAATCGGGCATTGATGTGGCGGTGATTTAAACGTGCTTACCTTGTGTTGCAGCTCGGAGTCCAAGAATTCAAGTTGGCAAGCTTTCGTAAGAACTTTGTAGTACCCCCGCTCGCCTGTGATTTCCGGTCTGGAGATGCCAGAAAAGGGACCACAAAAGTCGGATTTTCGGACGAGCGGCTATCCAAGGAGGATTATGGTGCAAATTTTGTCTCTCTAGCATGCTTAGTTCATGAGTTACTGTCTCCCCCAACTAAACTTATTTCTTTCCATTACTTCGGCACGAGTTGGCGCGCCGTCTTGAGGCCCCGTCACTTTTTGATTTTGGCGTGGGGTAGGCCTACTATCTTAGCCACTGGCGTCGCTTAAAAAATTCGTTCAGCCACGGCGTTTGGACCTGAAGAGAGCCCTCGTGTGGGGCTATCCAAGGGTGTAAGCTTGAAAAAATCGGGCATTGATGTGGGGGTGAATTTAATGTGCTTACCTTGTGTTGCAGCTCGGAGTCCAAGAATTCAAGTTGGCAAGCTTTCGCGAGGACTTTGTAGTACCCCCGCTCGCCTGTGATTTCCGGTCTGGAGATGCCAGAAAAGGGACCAGAAAAGTCGGATTTTCGGACGAGTGACTATCCAAGGTAGATTATGGTGTAAATTTTGTCTCTCTAACATCCTTAGTTCATGAGTTATAGTCTCCGCCAACTAAACTTTTTTCTTGCCATTACTTCGGGACGAGGTGGCGCGCCGTCTTGAGGCCTGGTCACTTTTTGATTTTGGCTTGGGGTAGGCCTACTATCTCAGCCACTGGCGTCGCTTAAAAAATTCGTTCAGCCACGGCGTTTGGACCTGAAGAGAGCCCTCGTGTGGGGCTATCCAAGAGTGTAAGCTTGAACAAATCGGGCATTGATGTGGGGGTGATTTTAACGTGCTTACCTTGTGTTGCAGCTCAGAGTCCAAGAATTCAAGTTGGCAAGCTTTCGCGAGGACTTTGTAGTACCCCGGCTCGCCTGTGATTTCCGGTCTGGAGATGCCAGAAAAGGGACCACAAAAGTCGGATTTTCGGACGAGTGACTATCCGAGGTAGATTATGGTGCAAATTTTGTCTCTCTAGCATGCTTAGTTCATGAGTTAGGGTCTCCCCCAACTAAACTTATTTCTTGCCATTACTTCGGCACGAGGTGGCGCCCAGTCTTGAGGCCCTGTCTCTTTTTGATTTTTGCGTGGGGTAGGCCTTCTATTTTAGCCACTGGCGTCGCTTACAAAATTCGTTCAGCCACGACGTTTGGACCTGAAGAGAGCCCTTGTTTGGGGCTATCCAAGGGTGTAAGCTTGAAAAAATCGGGCCTTGATGTGGGGGTGATTTTAACTTGCGTACCTTGTGTTGCAATTCGGAGTCCAGGAATTCAAGTTGGCAAGCTTTCGCGAGGACTTTGTAGTACCCCGCTCGCATGTGATTTCCGGTCTGGAGATGCCAAAAAAGGGACCATAAAAGTTGAATTTTTGGACGATTGACTATACAAGGTAGATTCAGGTACAAGTTTTGTCTCTCTAGCATGCTTAGTTCATGAGTTATGACCCCCCCCCCCACCAACTAAACTTATTTCTTGCCAATTCTCTGCACGACGTGGCGCGCTGTCTTGAGGACCTGTCACTTTTTGCCTTTGGCATGGGGTAGGCCTACTATCTTAGCCACTCGCGTCGCTTACACAATCATTACAGCCATGGCGTTTGAACCTGAAGAGAGCCTTTGTTTGGGGCTATCCAAGGGTTTGTGCAAATTAGCATATTGCAATATTGTACCAGCATTCCACAGGATTTTCATCATGCATAAACAAAGTTTAAATATATATACATATATATATATTTCTTGATAATAAATATAGGCAATTGCTGTTTATACAAAAAAGGCTTTCTATTTTTAAATATTTATTATTGTAAAAGAAATGTAAGAACTATTAATTTTGTGATGACGACTGTTTCTGATCATTGTATAATCCTATTTGTGAACTCTTTGTAGTATTATCACCTAAGTGTGTGTCGCAACCCTAGGTTTGCCCTTCTCCTAGGTTTGACCTTCAGTAAGACACACCCATTGTCCCATCGACACACACACACACAAAAGTTAGATTGACAATTTCTCTTTGATATTTACAGATTTATTTTACACATTATTTACTACATTATTTACATTGTTACATCCACTGTGGTTCTCAGTACTGGATACTGTTCTCAGTCGGGGGGAAGGGGTTGTGTGTGCTCCGTCCTTCTCCTTAGTACGGTATACTTAATCAGTTCCACCTTTCCCGAAGCGCTCTCACTGTCTGGGCTTCTCCCAAGTTACAAGCCCTGTATATAAATACACAATCAACACGGTGCTAACTACTTCAACTATTTACAATAATTTAACTCATATTATACGACAACGAAATTAAAATAATTTCTCAGAGGCTTTGTTCAATTTTGACTCTTTGGTGAAATACCACAAGAAAAGATAAACATAATTATAAAAACGGGTGGCCAACTTGCCGGTACTATGGACCGCCCTTCGCCTTACTATTATAAATGAACATCATTCTTTCTAGTGTCCATATTAATAAATAAATTCTCTAAAATGTACCATAATCACAAGGTTTCATTTTAAATATTTTAATTCAATACAAAATTATAACTTACAGGAATACTATTGAGTCCTGGCCTTTCCCGAGGTTTGATTTCCAATGATGCAGGTTTACTCCTTGCAATCGGCATTCAACATTTCACATTGTAAAACTCTCAATAATTTTACTCTAGCTGCCAAAGGCTGGCTATGCCCTCTCTCCTAAGACAACTTCACCGAGGCTGGCTGCGCCCTCTCCCCGTGATACTCATATGCCGAATGCCAAATACTACACTCTAGGGCCAACATACCCTCTCAAACCCCCAAACAAGAAATTTTAGGAATGTACAAGTTTTTACCCCCCCTTAACTTTTCTACCTGCTCGCTCAAGCCAAACTTTGAATATTCATTATGCAAAACCAATAAATTAACCAATCAAATAACCTGTTGAGACCACATCACCCCCAGGTATGTCTTGAGGTGGTTCACCAAGTCTAAGGAATTTTTAGGGTGCGGCACGGCCACAAAAAATAAGATCTTGTTCCCTTACTAACAATAACTTAATGTTCACTGCTACGGCCATTCACAACTAAACTAAGTTACTCTTCTGTTTAATACAATATCTGGAGTAAATTCGCTACATTTTATTTCACTCTGTGACAGTGTGCTATGCAGAGACTGAAAAATTAAGTCAAATTATCATGGAGTATTAATGACTGGCAAGTTTTAAGTTTATTCCAATTCAGGTGTAAATTTTCGACGATTTGATTCAAATTCTAGTGATAGTCGCCACACAATTTAATATCCCATTTAAAAAACTACATTTTTATAGTTTAAGTGGAAATGATGAAACCATTTTGATTAAATTTTACCATAAAGACCAGTGCAGTATCTTGCCTGCCACAACATGCCATGGAATGTACAAGGTCACTCTTTTTGTAAACAGGGGTTACATGGTCTGTGTGAGCACAAAAATGTGCTTACCAGTAAACAGCTTTATAGAATTGGGCCAGGTTGCTGGCTAGTAGCTAGGAGTACATCAATGTGACCTTCGCTCTGACTTAGTCTTAACCACACAATGAAATAGGAAGGAACTATAAAGTATAATAGTAAACTTGGAGTATTGGAAATTGAAAATGTCCCCACACTTTAGTGGACTTCAAGGGATATGAAAAATTTCCACAGGCCTATATTGATTAATTTCGACCTAGCTTGAAAAGCCGAATTTGGGAAATCGGGGGTCGATTTCACAAAACTCTTCCTAACTTAGGACTAGTCCTAGGCAATGCTAAGACATAGGACTCACTGGTCCTAACTTAAGACTAGTCCTATCTCTTACTGTCTTAGCATTGCCTAAGACTAGTCCTAAGTTAGGAAGAGTTTTGTGAAATCGACCCCAGTTGTTGCGGGCACCTCCCCTGATGTCACCGTATCGGATTTGAATGATATGTACTCTCTTATCCTAGGAAATATTGGGATTATTGTGCAAAAATTAGTATGGTGGCCCTGAAGGGACATCGAGCATACATATCTACGTGAACATTTAAGTAAATAATCAAAGTTTTTGCCCAAACTCGCATACATTCACGTAAATATTTACGTAAATATTTGCGTTAACGCACAATCTTTGAATATTCACGTAAATGTTTACGTAAATACTCACAAATTATGCCCCAAATCGGAAATATTCCCGTAAATATTCCCGTAAATATTTGCGAGTTGTGCCTAAAGTCGCAAATATTTACGTAAATATTTGCCACTGGAACACAAGTTGTGAATATTCACGTCAATATTAACGTAAATATTGGAGAGTTCGGGGTACAAATCGTGAATATTAACGTAAATAGTTACGTGAAAATTTACGAATTGTGCCTCAAGGGCAAAAATCGTGAATATTTACGTAAATATTCACGTAAATATATTTGTTTGAAGTCCCTTCAGGGCCACCATAAGTATGTAATATTGCAGTTTAAAAAAATTCTGCTTATCACTTTTGTCTTTTATTTGGCTTTGTTTTTTAACATTGCGCTTTGAGGCCGTTTTGCGGCAATACTGTGCTTGATAAGTTTGTTTTTATTATTAAAATTATCAACAATAGAAAGGTCTATAAAGCTCCTCCGACGGGGCTTCATGCTATAGCAAAAATGAGACAGTGATCAAGGTGGCAGATCAGTATTCAGTATTGTTATTGCACGTATTGTAACGTGAAAAAGGGATGAAGACGGCATGACCCAATGCCAATGGAATTGCATGTACACTTGGTATGTAGCATTGTGTAATACACGTATAAGAACCCAGTGCACCTGTTGTAAAGAGATAGGGTTCGCCCCTGTGTTCCTGGTTTGATTGGCAGCATATTGCGCTACAGCACCGAGTAAACCATCACATGGTGCTATGTAAAGGAAAAAATGTCTCATACTTCAAAACGTTCCAAAGGATATTATACGCTACGAGGAGTGGCTTTATGACCAGCGATCCTACTACATTCATTCAACCAGTCTGATGGTGTGGATGAGCATGGCTAACACAACCGTTCTCAGAAATGGCATTGAAAACGTGAGTGTTTAGCAACACTTTTGGGACTAAAGTGCACAGTTTTGTCTGGAAACCCAGATGTTCCAACGGATACTATACGTTACAAGGAGTGGCTTTATGACCAGCGATCCTACTACATTCATCCAACCAGTCTGATGGTGTGGATGAGCATGGCTGACACAACCGTTCTCAGAAATGGCATCGAAAACGTGAGTGTTTAGCAACACTTTTGGGACTAAAGTGCACAGTTTTGTCTGGAAACCCAGATGTTCCAACGGGTATACGCTACGAGGAGTGGCTTTATGACCAGCGATCCTACTACATTAAACTCAATCAGTCTGATTGTGTGGAGGAGCATGGCTGACACAACCGTTCTCAGAAATGGCATCGAAAACGTGAGTGATTAGCAACACTTTTGGGACTTAAGTGCACAGGTTTGTCTGGAAACCTTACAAGGTGTCCTGAATCTTTTTTCTTCTTTACAAATCTAGGAAAAAACTCCCGTTCTGAGCCCTTATTGCTTTTCTCGTTGATTAAAAAGAGTGTCGAAGGTTACTGATGTGCTCGATTTATATAAAAAAAATACATTTATTTTGAGTTTTAAAGAGACATGTATGTTGGGAATCTACCATGGAGGAAGGAATCGGACACACTTTTTTTGAGTGTACGCTACTTGGGCATTAATTTTGTTTTGCCCACTTCCATGGCAAAATAGCCTAGCTCGAAATAATCAAATGTACATGACTCAAGACAGAGATGAGCTGTTTTGCCATCAAAATGGCCGGGACAAAAGTGTAACAAAAATGCCAAGATGGGACATGCTTTATTCAAAACCATACATTGTAGTTTGAAACTTCCATAAATAACACCCTTAATTTACCCAGAAATGATCTTATATTGACAACCCAAATTGTCGGTCGAGTTGGGCTGTTTTGCCGTTACCATTGAGTAGGTGTTGTGACCTACACTTGGTGATTCCAATGCATATTATGGGTATTGTTCGTATTCTGAATTATCGGTTGACGCTCCAGTACCAAAACAGTGTGGAATGTGGCATTCCGGTCACCGTGAAACGGAGCCGACTCCACCTGTTGAAATAACTGCATACGTTTAACAAAACAAACAAATGAATTCAAGATCAAGCCTTTTAAAGGCACAGTACACGTTTGGGATTGACTCTGAAAATTAATGGCAATAAAAACTGACTTGGTAAGAAGTACAGCAGCTTTGGGTAGTATAATGCATTTTGAGAAGCTACAGTTATGGAAAATATATCACTTTGTATTTCCCAAAATTTAAACCTGAGAAGCGTTTCTGCAGACTGTGTATTCCTATGATTCTTCTGAGAGTACAGAAACCCAGTTGAACATGCTTTGCGAGGCCTTCGAGGTAACCCCGCTTGCCTGTGATTTCCAGTCTGAATTTTCGTCTTTCTAACATGCTTAGTTTAAGAGTTATGGTCAAACTTAACTAAATTTATTTCTTGCCAGTATTCGGCATGACGTGTCGGCGTTTTTTGGCTTTTACCTTGGGGTAGGCTAGGCCTATACTCGTGTCGCTTAAAAAATCATCACAGCCACGGCGTTTCAACTTGAAGCGAGCCCGTGAAAAGGGCTTTCCAATGGTGTAAAGCTTGAACAAATCCAGCAATGATGTGAGGGTGAATCGAACTTGTATACTTTGTGTTTCAGCTGAGAGTACACCAATCCAGTTGAACAGGCTTTTGCGAGACCTTCGGAGTTCCTTCGCTTGCCAGACAAGGACCATAAAAGTTTGATGTTCGGACGAGTGACTAACCAAGGCAAAGTCAGGTAAAATGTTTGTCTCTTTAGCATGCTTAGTTCATGAGTTATGGTCAAAATTAACTAAATTTAATTCTTGCCATTATTCGGGTTGACATGTCGCGTCGTCTTGAGATTTCCGGCATTTTTTGCTTTTGCCCATGCGGTAAGCCTACCCTCTCTAGCCTACCCTACCTAGGATATATTGAGCTTTTTCGGGACAAAACCATGACGTCAATATCTCGCAAAAAGTTCATAATTGCCAGGGTTTTGGGAATTGGCCTTTTTTCCCACACGAAAAGGGTTTTCGGGGATATGTAATCTATCGTTCTGCACCGTCAATTCAACTTTTTTTTTTTGACCCGCCATTAAAAAAGTTATAAGGTAGTACCCTTATTAATATTCACAAAAATCGAACCATGCCAAAATGCCCCATTTCTGCGATCACTTTTTGCGGGCACCTCCCCCGATGCTGCCAATATAATTTTCAAGTCCGCAACTCTTTTATCCTGGGATATATTGAGCTTTTTCGGGACAAAATCGTGACGTCACCATCTCGCAAAAAGCTCCTAATTGCCAGGGTTTTTGGAATTGGCCTTTTTCCCACACGAAAAGTGTCTTCGGGGATATCTAATCTATCGTTCTGCACCGTCAATTCAACTTTTTTTTTTTGACCCGCCATTAAAAAAGTTATAAGGTAGTACCCTTATTAATATTCACAAAAATCGAACCATGCCAAAATGCCCCATTTCTGCGATCACTTTTTGCGGGCACCTCCCCCGATGCTGCCCATATAATTTTCAAGTCCGCAACTCTTTTATCCTAGGATATATTGAGCTTTTTCGGGACAAAATCATGACGTCACCATCTCGCAAAAAGCTCCTAATTGCCAGGGTTTGGCCTTTAATAAAAAAAAAACACACTTGAGCGACTGATAACTTGCTAGTTGTTAAAATGACCCTACACCTTTCAGAAAAATAGGGACTTTTTAAGATGACTCTCTCACTTCCAAATGTATCTAGTTGAAAGTCAAAAATCCCAGGGTCACATTATTGGACCACTTTATACAATCTATAAAAGCCACGACTTTCAAAAATTTGAATTAAAGAAAAAGTTGGGGTTTACATTTTATTAATGAGGTGACGCGGATGAATTTCTCTAAATTTAGTGTGTTGCACCTTTCACTGCCACAATGCTGAGCTGTATAGCGCGCCCTCACTAGTCCATGTTGTGATATGCTGTTGTTGTTTTCGACGTTTCTTCAAAAGTACAGCTGGACAATATTCAATTTAAACGAAACTAAGTACAGTTAAAGTTTTTCCATGGTCATCTGGACTGTTTCTTCCATCAATTGCAATTGCTAGCTCTTCCAGCTGTGGGTGTTATAACGCCTAGTGCTGGCTCCAGTCTACTGTAAACTGTTGTTGTTTTACTCATTTGCACCTTATAGTACTAATTTAGTTGATCATCACTTGCACATGACCAGTGACCTCACCTGATGCACTATCCTAGTATAGTTTTTCATTCGAGAACTATAGGGACTACTCCAGACTCAATGTTGTTTTCAATTAATCATTATTAATTCTAAAATACTAAGGCCCTACTATTATTTATATCACTACTGCATACTCTTTGCTCAGCAGGGAGCCTATACTATACTTGGCATTATGGTCAACTCGGTCCGAAGTAAACTCAGTCAAAAGTCATATCGGTCCCAGGTCATCTCGGTCCCAAGTCAACTTGGACTCAACAGTTAAATGAATTGTGGTTGACGGGAAGTGGAGGGAAGTAGTTGTCCAATTTAGGTAAACTTAGGTAGGCCTATTACAAGAAATGGTATTTGTAAAACATATTCAAGTAGACCCAGCGCTGGTAGGGCTAGCATTCAACTGCGATTGATGGAAGAAACAAGTGACCATGACGTTAACTGATAGTTTGGTTTAAACTCTGCGCTGTGCGAGACTACCAGTTGAAATATGGCTGATTTTATGCGTTTTTGTTAATTACTCTGCGTATGAATTCATTTGAAATATAATTTTCCATGACTTTGTACATAGCTTGACAAACAAGTTGTTGAGTGGCCTGGGTAAGTTCATTGATCCGTGTACATACCGTCCAATCAGTTACCATTATAAAATTGTATAAAGAAAAAGGACAAACAAACCCTGTACCCTCTACCGTTCTTAAATCTGTAAATGAAAAAAGGAAAAAACAAACCATTTACCCTTTAGCATTGATGACTCTTTAAAAGGAAAACAGAAAAACAAACCCTTTACCCTTTACCGTTTTTGAATCTTTGAAAGTAAAAAAACTAAAACAAACCTTTTACCCATTACCAGTTTAAAATCTGTGAAAAGGAAAAAAGACAAACCAGACTCTTCACCAATTACCGTTTTGAAATGCAAAATAAAAAACAAAAAACAAACTTCATATTATTTTACTATTTTTAACTCCATTATAAAGAATTGGAAAATAAACCTGTCTAATTTTTTTTTTAACTCCTTATTAAGAAAAAGACAAAGGAGAAACCTTCACCTCTCACCTTTTCGGAATTTGTATTAAGAAAAAGGGAGAACTAGGTTTCAACTACCGTATTCCTGTTTAGTGCGTAAACCGAAAAGCCGATTTTTTAATTTTCTTTTGAGTAATCAGCTTTATATAAAGAAATAGAAGCAGCACACCTGTATTTGTTTTTCCTTATTCAACTGAGACAAGTGACCGAATTTTTTTTAAATTTATTTATTTATTTATTATTTTTTTTAATGAGATATCGCCTAACTCACAAGGTCGATCGGCCACTCAAGGTGAGGGCTACACACTTAACTGATTTGGGCTGTTGACCCAAATCAACTGACACCAGAGGCACGTTGCCACCTACTCCTGGGGCTGAAACAGGGTTACCCCCTTCACAGTCCGTAAGGCCTGTAGGCAGTGGCGGCACCAGACCTGTTAATCTGGGGGTGCAAGAGGGGGGCAAACTTAAATTTGGGGGGGGGGCAAAGAAAAGTCTATAATGTACTGTATAAGCCCACAATTCACTCCAGAAATAAGATTTTGCACTGTGTGAATGTGACGTGTTGTGCGAACTGCATGTACAATGGCTGCTTACGGTTTTGGGCAGACAATGCAAGTCTCCAAGCTTATACAGATAAATAAATCCACATTTTATTAACATTGCCGGGGATGGAAAGTGTATTGGGCTTTTTTTATGGTGCCAGATAATTTGATGGATGAAATTGAGTTTATTATTTACAGCGCAAACAACATTGTAACAAATTGGGTGCAATCGTTTGGGATTAAACTTAATGGGGGGGGGCAAAACAAATTACTGGGGGGCATTTGCCCCCCCCCCCCCCCCCCCCGTAGCGCCGCCGCTGGATGTTAGGCATGGGTATCATCCACTGGGAGCCTGGCTGGTAGAGCAGAATGCACCACCTTCCCAACTTACAATGTATATATTTCTTTGCTTTTCTGTCTTTAAACAGAAACACGAATAACTAAAACCTTCACCAAACTTGTTCCCAAAACAGGAAAAGGAAAACGAAACCCTTTACCAGTTAATAATAATAATAATAATAATGAGTATTTATATAGCGCCTTTAACAAGATCAAAGCGCTTCACATCGAACCTAAAGAACATTAACAGAGTTAAACTAAAATAGAAAAGAGGGAGGTTTTGAGACGTTTTTTGAATGTCTGGATGGAAGGAGAGTCTCTGATGTGAACAGGAAGTTTGTTCCATTCCCTAGGGCCGGCTATGGAAAAAGACTTGTCGCCTCTACTACAAGATTTGATGTTAACATGTAAACGGGAAGTGTCAGATGAAGACCGAAGCCCCTGCCTACCTTGGACATGAAATGACAGTAGGTCAAT
This sequence comes from Pycnopodia helianthoides, assembly GCA_032158295.1. Taxonomy (NCBI): domain Eukaryota; kingdom Metazoa; phylum Echinodermata; class Asteroidea; order Forcipulatida; family Asteriidae; genus Pycnopodia; species Pycnopodia helianthoides. The sequence continues at coordinate 504 of JASTWB010000374.1, read as the reverse complement.
CAGGTAGGGAGGAGCTACGCCATGTTGGCACTTGAAAATAGTGAGAAGTAATTTGAAAACAATGCGATGTTTGACTGGTAACCAGTGTAATTGCTGCAGGAGTTCCGGGGCACTAGAGAACCGGCCAACTGAGTAAATCAGCCGAGCAGCTCGATTTTGGACTTTCTGGAGCCTGTTGATCTCCCCTTGATTGACACCGTACAACAAAGAATTACAGTAGTCAATGCGGGATAGGATGAGAGATCGAACTGCATGATGGCATGTAGGTTGATCAATGTATTTGCGAATGCGATTTAAGTTGCGTAAATGGAAGTTGAGGGATCTACAGACGGAGGTGACCTGCTTGGACATGGACATGGTAGAGTCAAATATGACCCCAAGGTTCCTAACTGAGCTAGAAGGCTGAATGACTGTATCTCCTACATGAAGAGTAAGATTAGAGAGTGAGCCTATAACACGAGGGGAGGCAGCGATGAAGAACTCTGTCTTATTGTCGTTGAGCTT
>JASTWB010000373.1:0-20793 GCA_032158295.1 Pycnopodia helianthoides | reverse complement strand
ATAATTTTTAAAACCCCCTTTAAAAAATTAAAAAAGGGTTTAAGAAAAATTTAAACACAAACAGATGAGATTTTTGTGTGGCTTTTAAATTAATTTTGTTGCGGGTTTTTTCCCCTTTTGGGTTTTAAAATTTTGCCCCCAAAAGGGGGTAAAAAAAGTTTTTTTGATTTTTGGGGGTTTATAAAAATGTAAAAAAAAAATTTATTTGGGAAAAAGACAAATTACCGGGGGCCCTTCCCGGGGCCTCATGGTTTTTTTATTGCAAGGTAAAGGGCAAAAAAAATGTAAAAAACAAAAAAGCAATATTAATAGGGAAAAATTTTAAAATTTAAAGAAAAGAATAATAAAATTTTTGAAAAAAACTAAAAAATAATAAACAAAAATTACACCCAAAAAAATTGTTTATAAAAAATTTTATCCAAAAATTAAATTAAAAAATTCTCAAAAAAGATTTTATACCAACAGAATTAACACATCAATTTTAACTAAAAAAAAGTACATTTAAATTTAGTTAGTTATTAGATAACAATTATACAATAAAACAATGAAATTTCAAAAACCAAACGATTTCCCCAAATGAAATCTAAATTGAAAATAAAACTAAGTTATAAAAATTCTTAGAGTTAACGAAAATCAAAAAAATAGGCTAAAGAATTTTGACAAATAAGAACCAAAATTTAAAGTTAGTAAAATTAAGGTAAAACCCATTAAGTTAAATAATTAATCACTGTATAAAATTAAAAAAAAATACTTTTAAAAATACAAAAACCCGTTTAAACGGATTAAAAATTTTGAAAAGGTGCATAACTTTTGGAATAAAATTTAAAAATTTTGGGAATAAAAAAAAAAACTTAAAACCCTTTTAAATAACCAAGATGTAAAAATAAATAAAATATCATTTAAATTACATTTAGTGGCGTATTTCCATTTCGTGCAAAGGTCTTAAGGTCTATTCTCAGGGAGGGAAATTTTTGAACCTGAAGGAAAGCAAAATTCAAATTTCCTTCCAATTGGGAATGTCTAATTCAGTGAATGCATTTCATTGTTAATGTAAAAAACCCAAGACATTTTACTAGCATATTGCGTATGTGATCTATTACTTTTGCCATGATTTTTTTAAAAACCATTTAAAGAATAATCCATGATGGCCTAGTAGTAGGTTATACAGTCTTTCTCGATTTAGCATTACCAGTAAGGAAGTTTTGCCTAAAAAATTTAACCCTTAAAATTAACAAAATATTCCGAATTTCCAATTGCAATAATTACGATGATTTGAGTTCCAATACCATTTTTCCAAGAATCCTGTTTACTAGTATTAGTAATTTCACTGGTGAAACATTAAAAACCCCAATATTTACCATTTTTACATTGGTGTCCTTGGAAAATTTTCATGAAAATTAAACCCTGAATCGACAATATTTTTAATTTGAAATATTCAGTTTTCCCAACTGAAACAATAAATTTACGTAAATATTATTTTAAAAACTCATGTTTGTGTTTAAGAAAAAAAAATTTTTTGGAATTAAAATATAATCAATTCATTTTTTTACATTTAAGTCATTACCGGGTAGGTCCATGCGTATGGTACTAGCTTCGCAGGACTGAGTTAAATTCAGACAATCTAAACCCCAGTTAAGGAAATTTTAATCATATTAAATTTATTTGAATAGTTAATTACCCCAATTTTTGGCTTTATTATTGTAAATATTCACGTCTAATTCCATATTCACGATAACCAAGTGAAATGATTACGCGGATTGAGTTAAATTGCGGTAATGATAGACAGTATCCCTTGATTTGGACATTAAATAGAATTGAACTGTTTGTGCCAATGAAAATTGGTAAATTACAAATTTTCCATGGTTTCCATTCAAACTATTTCAAAATCGTTTGTGCCCAACCAAATATATTATACTAAAAATTCACGATTGTCCCAATGGCATTATTCAAAATTACGGTCAAAATTCACATTTGCCCCCATCGTCAAATTCTAATTTGATTTTTTAAGATTTGCTTTAAATCCTACCAATGTTTTTTTTAGTTTGTATCCTAGGTAGACGATACATTGTCACCGCTAAATTTCCACCGTCATTTAATTCAGAGTTTGCACGTTCTGTTGGTTTATGTTGAATCTGTGCTCTATCGCAATTAGAGACGGGTTTAAAGAGTAAAATTGATGATATTTAAAATAATTCAACAATCTTACATTACTTGAAAGGTTTTGAAAATGGTTAACTTTTTTCTAATGATGATGTGAAAGTAAAATACAAAAGTCGGTATGGTTAGTAGAAATTTTTACCCCCTTGTCTATTAATACTTCCCAGAAAGAAATAGGTTGTCTAGGTGAGATAGATACAAGTGGCAAATTTTTGGACTGAAACTTTTAATCAGCAGTGGGTTAATTGATTCAATATCGCAAATTTTCTTTGAAATTGGTTTGTTGGACAAAAAGATTATTCTTTCTTCAATTTCTTTGGGGAAATAAAACTTTTTAAAGTTACCAATATTTGCTTAGGCAATACCATTATACGAAATTGAAGTTTCAATCCGCAACACTACTAAAAATTAATAGATGTACAAATTTGTTTAAAAGTTTTTAAACAAAGTAAAGGCTTAATGTTAGGGATGTACTCAGAGGACTGGGCATGTCAAATCAAGTTTGTTTTCCATTTGGCGTTAAAATTTTCCTCACAATGAGTTTTAGTGCGAGTAAGTCCGTGTTAAGTGTTTCAATTTTAAGCATTAAACAAATAATTTGATAAAAGATATAGCATTAGTTTTAATGAATCAAAATTTTTGTTTTTGACTTGGAGTCTTTCAAATCCTGATAATTATTCATGTTTATTTAGTGAAGGCTAAATTTAAGTTCATTTGTTGAATTTGCCTATGAACTCAGCATTAAGTGCATTTCTGATTTATTAAGCTTGGATGTTTAACCTTCTTGAAAAAAGGTAAGTAGTGCATTTGAGCAGTTTAAACCATATACACCTTAATCAGTTTTGTGCTAAAGATTTGCTTTTGAAATTTTTTAATTTACCTTGATAAAAACCCTTTTTCCAAAATAGATTGACGACTCTGACGACGCCATTACACAGTTCTCTCTACCAAATAAATAGTGAAATCAGGTTATTAAATTTTTAAAGGGTTTGTAGTGTGATAAAGTGTTTCTGTGTGCCAAGATAAATACTACAAGTGGTTTGTGGGCTTTCCCCATAAGAATCTTAAACAGGTATCTGATCGACAGGGACATCGTTAATTTGGAGATAAATAAAATTCCTTAATTAAGAAGCCAAGTCATAGATAACAATTGACATTAATGATTACAGGCAACTTATATAACTGTTAGATTTGTTAAAAATGTGTGATAGTGGCCAGTGGTTTTGAAAAATTTAAATTTTTTAATAAAAAAGAGCCATTGTTTTAATAGAGAAATAATTGCCCCCCCAATTTACAAATTTTATATTCTTCCTTTATAATATTTGATCAAAAACCAACAATTTGGTTTGGCCAAGTATTTTGTTTTTAATTCCCAAACCATTAAAATTTGATTTTCAAATCCGACCTTATTTTCAGCAATTTTTAAATTTTCCTTTAAATTTAACAAAAACCCCCTTTTAAAAATTTAAAAATTTTGAAAGGTTTTTTAAATTTTTTTTGGGGGTTTTTGGGTTTTTGGGGTTTTTGGGTTTTTCCATCCACCCTTGGGACCCCCTTTTTAAAGTGTTATTTTGAACCCCTTTATTTGGATTTTTTTTTTTTGAGCCCTTATTTCAAGAGTTTTTTCTGATTTAATTTTTCCAAAAATTTCGGTTTAAACGGGGGGGTTTTTGGGGTTTTTAAAAAAAAAAATATTTTTTTTTTTTTTTTAAAAAAAATTTTTTTAAACTTTTTAAAAAATAAATGTTGGGGTTTTTGGGTCCATTTAAAATTTTTTTTCATTTTTTTTTTTTCCCTAATAGTTCCCCCTTTTTAAAGGGGATTTAATTTGCCTAAATTTTTAATTTTTTCCAAAAAAATTTTTAAACGGGGGGGGAAAAAAATTTTATTTTCCATTTCAGCTGTTCTAAAGTTTTGTTTTTTTGAAATAAAAAATTTTTAAAAACCCTTTGATGGTTTCCAAAAAATTTTTGGGACGAGGGGAAGTTCCCTTTTTAAAATTTTTTTTGGGTTTTTCAAAATTAGGGGTTTAAAATTTTCGTTGGGGGAAAAAAGGGGCCCCAATTGGGGGTGGGGGCCCCTTAAAAACGGGTAAAAAACCCAAAAAAAAGATTTTTAAAAATCCAACCGGCACCGCCAAAGATCAGAAACCCGAAAACTGGTTCAGGGATCCCTAATGTTGATAAGCAAGCAAAGCACCTACTTTGAGAATTGTGACACAGGAAACCAAAAGGGGTTTTTGTTTTTTTTGATATGAAAAGGGGGTTTCCCAAAGTTTTTCGATCCACACTTTGAAATCCAAATAAATTAAAAAGGGGTTTTAAACCCCCCTTTTTTAAAAAAGAAAGAAATTTACCTTTCGGGTTTGACGGGTCAATTGCCTAATTAATATTTTTGAAAATTTTTTTTCGAGAAATCATTTTGGATTTTAACCCCCCTTTAACCGGGTAAGGGTAGGGGGGTTTGGGGGTTTTTTTTTTTTTTTAAAAAAAAAAAAAAAAAAAAAAAAAAAAAAAAAAAAAAAAAAAAAAAAAAAAAAAAAATTAAAAAAAAAAAAAAAAAAAAAAAAAAAAAAAAAAAAAAAAAAAAAAAATTTTGGGGGTTTAAATTTTTTAAAATTGGAGGAATCTCGGCGAAACCAGTTTGCCGGGAAAAAAAAAAATTTTTTTCCAATGGGAAATTTAAACAACGTTACTAAAAGGGTTTTTTTTTTGGGGGGTTTGGGGGGTTTAACTTAATTTAAAAACATAAAAGCTTTTAACAAAGAAAAAAAAGACGTTAAAACCTTTTTTTGGAGTTACGGGGTTTCCCGGTTTTTTTTGGGCAAAAAAGCTTTTAAAAAAGGGGGGGTTTTCGGCCCAAAGATAGGACAATTTTTTTTTTTTTTTTTCCCTGGAAAAAGGTCAAAATTTTTTTTAAAATTTTTGGGGTTGTGAAATTTTTTTCCCAACCGGGGTTAAAGGGCCCCCCTTTTTAAAAAGGGGGAAAAGGGAAAATAAACCCACCGGGAAAATTTTACCTTAGGCCAAAACCAATTTTTGGATATTTTGAAAAAAAGAGAATTTCTTAATTTTTAAAACTTGAAATTTTTTCGGTTTTTTTGAAAAGGTCAAAAAAGGGGCCTTTTTAAAATTTTTTTTTTTTAAAGCCTCCCCGTGTGGTTGAAATAGTTTGATTTTTGGTGGGAAAGGGGGAAAAAATTTTTGAACTTTTTTTTTTGGGGCCACCTTGGTTTTTTAAAATTTATTTAAAACCCAAAAAAGGTTTTTAAAGATTGGGGTTAATTTTTTACAGGAAAAAAAAAAAAACCAAAGGGGTTTTGACCGGACTTTTGTGAGGAAGTAAAGGCAGTGGTTTGCTTTTTTAAAATGTGAAAATGTTTTATTCTTTTATAGCCCAAGTTTAATTTTAAACAAATTTTTAAAAATTTTTAAAAATTTGAAAGGGGATTTTTTTTTTTTTCTTTAAAAACTTTGATCATAATTTTACCCGTTTTTTTTTAAAAAAAATTTTTTTTAAAAATTTTTTTAAATTTTTAATTTTTTTAGGGGGGGGTTTTTTTTTTTTTTGGGAAAAAAAAAAAAGGGGAAAAAAATTTTTAAAAAAAAAAAAAAAAAGGGGGGGTTTTTTTTTTTAAAACATTTTTAGGTTTTTTTTGGGGGTAAATTTAAAAAAAATAAAAAACCAATTTTTTGAGGGGGTTTTTTTTTTAAATAATTTAAATTTCCAAATATTTTTGAAGGAAAAAAAAATTTTTGGGGCCCCTTTTTTGCTTTGAAGGGGAAAAACCCAGCCGGGCCCGCCAAATTTTTGCTTTACCATTTTAAAAAAGGGGGTTAAAGCCTTGTCAAATAAAAGTAATTTGGGAAAAAAAAATTTTTTTTTTAAAAAAAAAAAAAAGGGTTTTTTTTAAAAAAAAATTTTTTTTATTTGTTAAATTTTAAAAAATTTTTTTTAATTTTTTTAAAAATTTTAACCCCCCTTTTTAAAAGGGTAAAAAAAATAAAAGGGGGTACATTTGTGAAAGTTTTGTTAATTTTGGGAATTCCCCTAAAATTTTTTTGAAAAAAAGGTTTATGATTTTAAATTTTTTTTAAATTTTTTTTTATTTAAGAAACTAAATCGTAAAATTTTTTTTTTTTTAAAAAAAAATCCTTTCCCCGTTATTTTAAAAAATTTTAAAAAAATTTTTTTAAAGTCCGAAAAAACCCCCCCGGGGAAGGGGAAAAAAACCCTAAAATACTGGGGAACCTTTTAGGGAAAAAAAAAAATTTTTCCGGGGGTTTAAATTGTCAGACATTTTAGTTAAAATTTTTTTTTTTTCTGTCCCCAGAGGCCCATCACCATAATTTGGGGTGGGGGGGTTTTTTTAAAGGTGGGTTTAAAAATTTGCAAGGTTTTTGGGGGCCAAAAACCAACGCAAATGTTTTTAAACTGGGGTTTTCCATTTTATAATTAAAAAGGGGACGTCATTTGAAATTTTTTTAATGTTTTTTTAAAATGGGTCCCAAAAAAGCATTATTTAAAAGAAAAATGGGGTGCTTTTTTTGGGGAAATTTGGTTGATTAAATTTTTTTTTTTTTCCCCCCTTTTAAGTTAAATTTTAAAGGTCTCAAAAAAAAAATTTTGGGGGGTTGAAAAAATGTTCGAATTTCATGTAAGGGAAATTTTCCCCCTTCTTTTGGCAGTTATAAATTTGGGAAATGGAAAAAACCCCCCTGGGCCTAAACAAAAGGGAGGGAAAAAAAAGGGGGTTAATTTGTGGAAAATTTTTTGGGGAGATTTTTTTTAAACCCTTTTTTTTTAAAAACCATAGAAATAAAAATTTGAAAAATTTACTAACATTGTAAGGGTTTTTTTTTAAAAAAAATTTTAAAAAAATTTCAAAAAAAATTTTTATAATTTTCTTTTTTTAAATGTTATACAATTTAAAAACTTAAACCCCATATAAATTCCCTTTTTTTGTGTCCTTTCGGGGGGCAAGGGGGGTTTTTTTTTTCCCCAATTTTTTCATTTATAATGGGTTTTAACGTTTATTATTTTTAAAGTAAAAGATATCATTATAGACCTATTAAATATTTTTGCCCCCCCCCCCTTCCCAAACCTGTTAATGTTGGGAGGTTAATCTTTCAAAACTCCTTTTAATTTAAATTCCCCCAATCCGGGTTTTCCCCTTTTTGGGGGGAATTACCCCCAAAAAAAGGGGGCCATTTTTCACCCTTTCTTTTGTTCCCCTCCGGCTTTGGGGGTTGGGAAGGGAAAATTTAAAAAATTTTTCCCCCCTAATTTGGAAATTTTTACCTTCCCAAAAAAGAATGAAAACGGGAAAAAACAGGAATTTTTAAAATTTTTTTTGCAGAATTAAATTGTAAAAAAAAAAAATTTTTGGGGGTCATAGGATTTTCCAAAAAAATTTCCCCCAGGGTAGGACAAAATGTTTTTAATTTCATTTCAAAAATTTTTTAACAGTCCCCTTTTTCAATTTTTCCATTTAAAAATTTGCCATTTAAGACCACAGTTTTGTTTCAAAAAACTTGGAAAATTTTTTAAAGATTAAAAATTTACATATAATTTAAACGGAAAACTTTAGGGAATTTTGGAAAAACATCGCTTTGGTGAGAAGGGTCCCACCCAAAAATTTTTAAAAAACCCTCAGGATTTTATAACAACGGGGGTTTTTTAAATTACCTTTGGCATTGCAAGAAAATTTTTCCTTAAAGGGGTTTTTGGGAACTAAAGAGGGTTAATTAAAAAAGGGGGGACGGGGGGTTTTTAAAGGCTTGTACACAACAATTTTGTTCGGGGGCATATAAAATTTTTTTAAAATGGGGTTTGAATTTTTTTTTTGGAAATAAAAAATTTTACACCACCCCGAGGGTCCAAAAAAAATAAATTTTTTTTTGATTGTTTGGGTTCAAGGGATTTGGGAAATTGAAATTTTTCCTTTTAATCTGAAAATTTTTTGAATTTTAAAAAAAAAATTTAAAATCATACTTTAAAACCTTTTGACAAAAAAAAAAATTTAATTTTAAATTTTCGTTTAATTTTGAAAAGGTAAAATTGGGAAAATTTTTGTTTTTTTTTTGAAACTTTTTGTGTAAAGCCTTTGATTATTTTTTTTAAAATTTAAATTTAAATTTATTTAAACGGGGGTTTTAAAAGTTAAATTTGTTTAAAAAAAAATAGCTTGAGGTTGTTTTACGGGGGGGCTTTATTCCCCCAAAAATGCTCACTTTAAACAAACCAGCCCAAACCTTTGGGTGTTTACCAAAAAAATTTTTTTTTTAAAAAAATTTGCGAGAAAAAAAAAGGCCCCGGGGGGGGGGGCCCCCAAAAAAAAACCCAAAATTTTTTTTTTTTAACCAAGTGTCGATTTTTCAAATTTGTCGTCAAGCTTAAAAGAAAAAATTTTTTAAAAAATTTTAAAAAAAAATTAAATTAATTTTTGGTTGGGGGGTTTTTGGTTTAAAAAAAACTTTGAATTTAAAATTTTTGCCCTTACAGTTATTTCCCTACTTAAAATTTTCCCAAAAATGTTTTTTTAAAAAATTTAAAAACCTTTTTCTTTTAAAAAAATTAAAAACATTTTTATTTTACCGTTTCCTTTAAAACCTTTTTAAAAATGTTTAAAAAAAATAATTAAAAAAACCCCCCCCAAAAAAATTTGAAATACAAATAACCCATTGTTAAGTAAGCTTTTTTAAGTTTAAAATTTCTGTGTTCAATATACTTTTTTATGCAGGTCTAAATACATGGTGAAATTTATTGAAATTTGGGAAACTTAAAAGTTTGAAATCAAATTGCCATGTAAACTTTTCAAGGTTTAATGATGAAAACCGCAGTGTCACCAACAGTTTATACCTTAAACTAGCCCTACCAACCAACCCATCAATAAAAATCAAAACCCGTGACCACGTCTGTCGTTTTAGTCCTTGTTAAGAATGACCACTCCCAAAATCTTTTTAAAGGATTTTTTTGATATATAAAAAAAATTTCCCTTAAAAGCACCTCTACAAGGGAAAATTCAGAAAAAACAATGCCGTCCCCATCCCCCAATCTTTCCTCACTTCTTCCAATCTAAAGAACCTAATTGTGGGCGGAACTACTGACAAAAACCGTTTTGAGATGCGGCTAATTTAGGAACAGTTCACGACATGCCCAAACTTCCTGAGGCACGTTTGACTAGCTTTGTATCTACCGTGTTTTTGTTTGGCCAAAATTTCTCTGGGGAGAGAGTTTTTGGGTTTAATTAATTCGTATGTCGAGTTGCATTGATTCTTAAACCATCGATGTAATCGAAGCGGTGTGGTGACGATTAGGTTGATGGTAGCTACATGACGTTTGGAACCCGGAAACAAATGTTTGTTACAATATAAAAAAATGGTTTAATTTCCCACTTTAACTATAAAAAAAAAAAATCAGAAATGATGATACTTCCGAAAAAGTGTGTTTTTTGACATTAGGTTTTGCCGCACGCAATTTGCATGCTCGAAGGAGCCTTGTAATAGCAACCTTTCATTAAAAAGGATGTACCTTTTCCAGTGAGGCAGAACAATTTTTGCACTAACCCGGGTTTAAACCCGGTATACTTATGGCTTTAACTCGTTTAAACCAAAGCCGGTAAGTTGCCCCCATAAAAGGGGGTCTGTGATTTTTGCTTGAAGCAACCCCCTGTCGAACAGAACGTTTTCTTCGTTTCGTTGAAAAACGCTTAGCCATAGTGATTTTGTGAATTTCAAAAATTTTTTTTGCATTTTCGGCATGCGAAAATTATTTTTTATGCAAAACACTATGGTAGCTAGTTATGAGAAACCTGAAAAACCTTTCCCGTCAAGGATCCAACATGATGTAACATTTTAAAAACCAACTAACCATCTACGCCTGTAACCTAAAACCCCGTTCATGGTCATTTGGAACTTGAATGCTACGCAGAATAATCCCTCAGTGAAATTGGAAGGATTACATTAATTTCAAAAGAACTGAAGGTCAAATCAGTTTTTATGAGCAAGCATCAGGCTCATTTAGATTTTGCATAGGAGGTAATGACGTAGGGAGGTGATTCCGAAGGTTGAAATGCGATCTGGATTTTAAGTACATGAAAACACATATTGAGCTTCTTGTCACATTATAAAGTTTAAAGTTCTTCATAACGAATTATTCACAGGACTGCATAAGACCGAATAAAAGAATTTTATTAACTTAACTGAAAATGTGGGTAGGGAATTTTTGGTTTAACAAATTGATGTACAAGCGATTTGCTTCTTACTTTTAATGATTTGGCTGCACAGTTGTATTCAAACAATGGTACGTCAATCTCACTTATTCAACAATGTTTAACTAAGGTCTAAGTATTTAACCCCAAATTATAGAAATAAAGGGTTAAATCCCCAAAGTTTACCCCAAATTTTTAGGGGTTTTTTTTTAATTTAATGCATTTTATGGCCTATGGGGGGATCTGTAATTTTGTAGTTCAACCCCCTCTGAACATAAACCCCCGGAATTTTGTTTTTTTGGTAAAAAGTCCTAGGCCCATATATCGACTTTGAAAGGTTTTTCAAACTTTCGCATGCGCCCGTGATGCTCAAAGCATTAAACAAATTAACCATGAGTTATGAGAACTGTAAGTAAATTCCTCCAACGTTATAAAAATATAGGAAACCCGTCAAAACCCACAACGAACACTACGCCTTACGAATTTAAACTAGCAACCATGAACCAATAAATTACGATGAATAAGTAAACTTTCCCAATGGATTATAAGAACAATGGTTAAGTTATACAGAACGGTTAAGGCAGATTCATATTAAATATTACAATAGGCTAAAATTTGATTGATGGAGGTGATGGTCAGGTGGCTTTTATTTCCAAAGATTGCATTTTGACTTGGATGAATTTTATTTAAAATAACAAAATTGATTTTTTACAATTTGAAATTAGTATTTTTTCCAAACTGGAACCCAACTTTACGAGGAAGTGTAAACGAGATTTTAGAGGTTTGCTTTGACTAAAAGGGCAGGGCTAATTCTAATTCAACACATAATGTCGAAAAGACGACCATTTATCTTAAATTTTGAATTTGGATTGTTCAGCATAATAAAAAAACAGGACGTCACATCCCGATATTCATTTCAATCGAATCTTGAAGGACTAAAGTGATAAAAAGCTGTGATTATCCATATGATTTTTTGGGTTATTATACCTAACTGAAATCTTCCAGAATTAGTCCCCTGATAACAAATTTACATTTTCAATGCAAGTCATAATTTTTGGTCATTGATTTTCCATATTGAAGCAAACCAGTACCTGATGAAGTATCAACAACCCCAAATTTTTGAACCGCCCTTTAATACGACATGGATCACTTACGATTTTAAGAGATGGAAGCCAGAGAATCAATGGAAACGCCTACAATAATGATCAGGTCTAAGCAATATTTAGCCGAGGTCCAATATCATGTAAATTCGTGTTTAAATGCATATAGCTAATAGCCTGCTCAATCCAATACAAATGCATGTCCTTTACGAAGGAGAAAGTTGTTCAAATAAACGGAATAACCTCCCTTTTTTCCGGCCTGAATCATAAACAAATTTTCCCTGAATATTAGGTTCCAGCTGTACATAGAAATTTTAAAAATCTCATGCCCAACAAATGTCTTCAACTATCAACGGGCCAAGTGGAAACTCAAAACGTTGCTCTTACATTCACAATTTAATTTTACATGTTTTTTCCTTTCGGGAAGGTCCATGTGAACCACTCTCAAAACAAACGAAAATTTCTCAATATACGATTTACGAAGTACTTGCAAAGTCCAATAGGCTACAATGAAAATCCCCCAATATTGTTTACGGACCACCAAATTGTAAGGGGCACAAAAAAAACGCCATTACAAAGGAAACAAGGCCCCCCGTAGAATACTGTACTTGTGTTACGACGTTAGCGTTACAATGCCGCATACTTCTCAGCCCTGTCAAGGAAGTTCCTGCGGCCTTGTCTGGCTAGAATATCCTCAGCTGATCAGCAGTTAAGCACGCACTGACTTCAAACCAACACTACTTGGGAACAAGGCTCTGTATCCCACGAATTTACCATAACTTCGCAAATCTAGAGCACTAGGATGCAATACCTTTTCATGGGACATGCTTCCCGGAGCTATTATCGAAGTTGGTTAAATTATCAACGTTTATACGGAACTTAGATTGATGGTCATGCGAAAATTAAACTCGCAAAAATTTCAGTCGTCCAATTTCTTCTTCAGAACGCAAAGATTTCACTGGTAATAAATACCTTATTCACTGTTTGTATTTGCGGGAATTACTCTCTGAAAATGTACATCACGTGTTCTTTTGCGCTTTCATACATTAGATTAGGAGTTGGCCAAAATTTGACATCAAGGCAATTGAAGATTAACCAAAGTTCAACAGATATATAAATCATGTACATGTTCTATTAAAAATAACTCTTCACGGTTCAAAAGGGGCCAAACTGTTTTTAGTGCGTAATCTGAACGTACATTTTCCAAATCATATCTGTTTCACGATTTCTTTTTTCCTTTTTTCTTAATATTTTTTCATAATTTCCAAACTTAAACCTTAAACTACCTTATAAGTTCCATTGACCCCACAACACAAACATTCTTACACCAAAACTTTTTTCTAAACCGATTATACCTTTTTATAAATTTGGACTCCGTTTCAACGAAAGTCAAATTCACCTTTTGTTCCCAAACATGGAAAGGCGTTTTGCTACGAACTACATTTTTTTGAAGGGGTTCAAAATTTGGAATGTTTAAAGTAATTGTGGTTTTGAATTTATTAATTTTTGCCAGCCTCGTAAAGACTTGATAAAAAGACGGGTTTTTGTGAATAATATTTTATTACCAAACTGTAGGGGTTAATACATACCCCCAATACAGAATTGCATTTTCAAAAATTCTTTCAATAACATAGAATGAACTACTGTTTTTGGTCGCCATTCTCTCCACGGTAAGAAAAGTTTACCTAAATTAGGGATCAATGGCCCTGATTTCGCCTTTAGAACATTGGAGGCAATCCAGTTTATTGACCGGGGTCAAAGAATTTACTAATCTAATCGTCACCTAGGGAGGGTTGCTATAAAATAAATTGAGTTGGCACTCGATTTGATATGGGGTGTTGGTAACCAGTCAAATGTGCTAAGTAAGCTGTTACTCACATGACACTCGGTGGTTAAAGCTTTCACTGAATTTGTGTTTTAATGAATTGTCATTACATTAACTTAATCATGTCTTGTACAAACGAGAACGTCATCATAAATTATTGGAATAGTGGTAATCAACAGATTATCAAGACCTTTTGCACAAGCTTACCCACAGGCTAATCATAAAGAATCGTGAACCTTTCTTGTTTTATAGTATCAAATGAATACTTTGAAAGAAATTTTTTCTCAAATGCTGTTTATTACCTTATAATTATACGATTTTAAATCAAATTACGATTAACTTTTACTGTATTGTTAGTCATTTTAGTACATTTGTTAATAATACAATGTGCAAAGAGCAAAATAGTTTTAACATGTTACGCAATTGAGTGTCAATCAATTTATACCCCTACTGGTGTTTTAATGTCTTGGGTCTTTGCAAAAGTCCGAAGACAGACAGCAATTTGAACTGCGAATGAATGGTATTCACAATGGTTTTTCCTGTTCTATGCCCACTTGGTTGTAAAGTACAGGAATTCCTTACTGTGATTGCTGTCCTGTAGACAAAATATTGCTGTAGCCGGTTTTCATTGTTGTTCACTCTCGTATATGGTTCGAACGATTATTGACGCACAATTAGTTTCCAAACCCTTATTGAAGTAGCTGTCTAATCTTGGCAGGATAGTCATCGAATTAAGCTTGCAATTTGTTTTGCAGTCCATAATTCTGAATAGTCTTTATAATCCTCCCCATCGTTTCAAAACTCGGTTACAAACCAAAAAAAAAAAAAAAAAAAAAAAAAAAAAAAAAAAAAAAAAATTTTTAATTAATTTATTCAAAACCAATTCTTTTTAAATTTTTTTTTAAATTTTAAATTTAAAACCCAAAAAAATTTAAAATCTTATTTAATAATAAATTAAAAAATTGCCAAACAATAAAAATTTTTAACTCCCGAGCTAAAATTTAATTTTAATTGTTAAATCCTTTCCAAAAATTTGGGAAATTTTTAATTATAAATTTTGTCACTGTATCTTAAAAATTTTAAACATCAAACTAAAAAAACCTTGAATTTTTGTTTTAAAATTTTTGGCCGATCTAATTAAAAGTTTTTTTTTAAAATTTTAAAAAATGAAATTTGCAAAATACTCTGTCTCCCAATTAACACTAAAACCCCCTTGGAAATTCATTAAATTTATATTTAACAATTAAGAACCCAAAGTCTTTTTTTTTTGGTTCACCCCTTCCCCCCCCAAACTGGGAAAAAAACCATATTTTCCCCTTCATCCGGGTTGGGCCCAAAAGGGGAACTCACTTTCTTTGTTTCCAAAGTTAATTCAGAATTAATTTTTGTTCTAATTTGCCCTTTTAACTTTGAAATTTTTTTTAAAACCCTTAAACCCGCCTAATTCTTTTAAGGTTTATAATTGTAACCAAAAAATTTTTTCCGGCCCATATAAGTAAAAATTTTAGCAAATTCCTTTTAATTTTCTTCCCTTCGGCCGGAATTTTTGGGAATTTTAAAAAAATTTCTTAAACATCGATTATTTTTTCAATCAAATTAATTTGGTGCCAAAATTAAAGGTTGTTATATGTTTTTAAGTTTAAAAAATCAAAATTTCATTTCAAAAAAGGAAATCAATGAATTTTAAAGGAAAAACCTATTTGGGAATCCAAATTCTTCCTTGGAAAAATTTTTTTTTAAACCCAATTTTAATTTTTTTAACGATTATTTCCACAAGGCCTTTTTTCAATTACATTGTAGTTCATCGTCAAATCCCTACGGGGTATGAAATATTTAGAATGGTCTCACTAATTCTGGTTTAGAAAGTGGAAGCATACCAGGTTTAATGCGATGTCATGCAATTCACATTTTTCCTTACATTGATACTATCATCATGGTTGTAGAGGGTTCTATTGTAACGTGAAATTAACGTTGTGACTGCTACGTTATTGTTCTTCGCAAGTTATTGCTGTATAAGTCTAAAAACACTGATGAACACCATCTAGACTTTTAATAAATCGTTTTATCCATTGGGTATTTGTTATAGCAGCGTCTTATCCAATTAAAACCTTGCACTTGAAACCTTAGACGTCTATACACAGCAGCTGAAAGTCCAAAATACTGTTATCCTCATGAAAGGTACACCGATACTTACAATCCATATATAAACACTTGTGTTCATCAGCTTAGTACTGCATGTCCACAAGTTACAGGGTAATAACAGTTCCGTTGAACCTTTCTTTTTCTTCCAAAAAGTTGAAATTTCCCCCCCCCCCCCCCCCCCCCCCCCCCCCCCCCCCCCCCCCCCCCCCCCCCCCCCCCCCCCCCCCCCCCCCCCCCCCCCCCCCCCCCCCCCCCCCCCCCCCCCCCCCCCCCCCCCCCCCCCCCCCCCCCCCCCCAAAAAAAAAAAAAAAAAAAAAAAAAAAAAAAAAAAAAAAAAAAAAAAAAAAAAAAAAAAAAAAAAAAAAAAAAAAAAAAAAAAAAAAAAAAAAAAAAAAAAAAAAAAAAAAAAAAAAAAAAAAAAAAAAAAAAAAAAAAAAAAAAAAAAAAAAAAAAAAAAAAAAAAAAAAAAAAAAAAAAAAAAAAAAAAAAAAAAAAAAAAAAAAAAAAAAAAAAAAAAAACAATTTTTGATTAAAAATAATTAAATTTTGGTTCCCTTTTTTTTAAAAAAATTTGAATTTTGATTTTTTTTTAAAAACATTTTTAAATTTATTTTTTTTATAAAAAATCTTTTTGGTTTGTTTTTTTTTTACCATTTTTTTTAAAAAGTTTGGGAATTTTTATTTTCTTGGGGCCCCCAAAAAAAAGTTTTTACCATGAAAAAAAATTTTTCTTTTTTGGAAAATTTTAATCACTTTTAAATTGTTTCCCCCCCGTGTTTTGGTTTTCCCTTTAAAAAAAAAAAGCTAAGCAGGTTTTCCCCAAAGGGCCCCAAAAGGTACCAAAAGAGTTGTCCCCCAATTCCCAAAAAATTAGTTTTCATTACCTAAAAAAAAAAAACCAAAAATGTTTAGTAAATAAATGAACGATCATTTTAATACAAAATTCCAATTTGACCTTATCTCTTTCCCTGTATTGAACTTACAACTGTTGCATGCAAATTTTAAAAAAAAGATGTAACTCCCAACTTTATTCATTACTTTTTACCGGGTTTATTCCAGTATTTCAGTGAAGGGAAAAAATTTTAAATGCTTTTTTAAAAACCTTTCATGGAATTTCATATCAAATGCTTTAAGACCGGTTATTTTGCAAATTTATAACAATATTTCAAAACATATTGCAACCATCTGGGTTACCGTTTATAAAATTGAATTTTTTAAAATTATTGTTACACATATTTAATTGTACTTTTCCTATAAATCTAAAACTTGAAATTTTGTTTTATGCCTTTTTCTTGTTGGCTAAAGTAAATTGGGAAGGTATTGTTTCAATGTTTTACAACCAAACGTTCTATGATAAAAGGGTATTTTTTTTATCCTACCTTTCAATCACCCCATATGCCCTTTCAATTCCACAACAGTGTTTTGGCATATTCCCCAGTCAAGGTTTAAAGGCTAAGCATGGTTTGGGAAGCCGGCCAAGAGTCCTACAAAACGTAGTTGCCACATCAATTCCAAAAAACCTGGTATATTTTTACGTTAAACTGAACCTAAACTGCGTAAGCAAAAATTTTTGATTCTTGGAAAAGGTTGAACTTGTGGTCATAAGATCAGTTATTCTTCAAAAATCAAAAACCTGAAAATGGGAGCTTATTGAAAATGTTAAATTTAAGGCTTTCCGACGTCAAAATTTTTTCCGTTTTCAAACCTATTACCATCTTGAAGTTAAATTTGGAAACTGTAAAACTACTTTACTGTTACATTTCTTTGTTCTTATTGAATGGCATAGTTTCATTTTAAAAACCAGGATGGTATTGAATAAAAAAGGTAACAACTTTCCCCAAAAACCCTTTGGGGAATTGAATTAAATTACAAGTTGAATACAAGTTTGATAATTGAAATGAAAGCTTTCAAAAGGAGATTCATATAAACTAATGACCGAATTTTATTATGATCTAAGTTTTTTAAATAAACAATTTTGACTGTGAAAAACCAAATAAAGGTCGGTGAGCGTTTGGCAATTTAATCAAAACCAACTACTTCAGTTATATTGAAAAACTTAATTTAAATAATTTAATTCATTTATGATTAATAATAGAATCTTTAACTTTGAAATTTTATTTTTTGACGTATTTAAGGAAAATTACAAACAAGATTAAAAAAAATTAAACTTATTGATTTGTAACACAAACAAGTGTTCGTTGGAAGTACAATTTTTTAAAATAAAAGGTTTTTAAAAAGGGAAAAATTTTTCCAAAAAAAACCCACGGGTTAAAATCCCCCAAATTTTTTTTTAAAAAAAATTTTTTTAAACCTTTTTTTAAATTTTTAAACCCTACCATTTTTTTTTTTTTGAACTAATTAATAAAAATTTAACTTTAATTTTTTACGTAAACCCGGTTTATTAACCCAAAAAATTTTTGAAAATCGGGGTTTTTCCATTTACAAAAATTCATCCAGATTCGATTCAAAAAGGTTTTAGGGTGAAACTCAATTAAAATGCTTTCTTTGGGTTTTTGTTTGAACTGATTTTTTAAAAAACAAATGGGGGTGGAAAAACAAAAGGGGGGGGGAGAAAGCCATTAAAATTTAAAAGACCTTTTAACCAAAAGACCAAATTTTCGGGGGCCCGAGGGAAGGAAAATATAAAGGTAATAATTAAATAAAATAGAAATTTAAACCTTGAGATGAATTTGTTTTGCAAGAATTTAAAAAAAAATACAATCCTTAAAAAAATTTGCAATTGAAAACGTATGCAATTAAATTTTTTTGGAAAAGTTAATTTTTTTACTATCCCTTTTTGTTAAAATAACTTTATGAAATTTGAATAAATTTATCCGATTTGGAGTGGATCTTGAAAAAAATTATTTTAAATGGATTAAAAAAAAACAATCAATTAAAAAAATTAACAATTTTTCAAACTGAAACAAAATGAACTAAATCCTCCCTTTTAAAAAAATTAAAATTAAAGGTTTAATTAATAACAGTTTAATAAAGGGAAAATTTAGGTTTAAAAGGGGTTGGGGGTTTTTTCATATTATTTTCGAAACCCCTTCAAACCGGAAACAAAAAAAACAAAAAAATTTTAAAAAATCTTTTAACCTTAAATTTTCCACCCCATTTAATAAATTTTAAAAAAAAAGGGTTTTTGGGTTTTATCAAAAACTTTTTCGCACTTAAAACCTTTTTCCAATTTTTGGGCCCAAGAATTAAATTAATTTAGTAACCTATTTTGCCAGAAAAAATTAGAATTAAAATATTTTTCCAGCCTTGAATATGATTCCAAAATTTTTGGGTTTTTCCCATGAATTTTATTCGCCTTTGCCTTTTATTTTAAACAAAAAATTTTTAAAATTTACCTTTATTTTTTTTTTGGGGTTTTCCCGTTTAATGTCCGAACTATGTATCCAAAAATTTAAAACCTTGAAAACGAAAAAGAATTTGATATTTCAAGTTTAGAAAAGAAAGGTATTTTAAAAATTTTTTTGACCCACAAGGGAATTTTTTCATAATAAAATTTAAAAATCTTTTACCCCCGCCTAATAAAAAGACTATACCTAGCAAGCAACCAAAATTAGTAAAACGGGCCAAAAATTGGGACGGAAAGGGTTGTACAGACTGTAAAAAAGACCCCAAATGAGGTAATTTTGCTTTTAACTTTTTTTTAAAAAATTTTAAAAATTTTTTTCCGGGATTACTTTAAAGTAAATATTACGTTTAAAATTAAAAAATTGTAAATTTAAATTTTTATATATTAATATACAAAAAATTTATTTTTTTGGTTCAATTTTAATTTCAAAAATATGAAATTTAAGGGGAAAAGTAAATTTTTAATGGGTTTTTTTTACGAAATCCCGAATAAACCCCAACACTATTAAATTTTAAATTAAATTAAATAAATTAATTATGCTTTAAAAAAAATTTAAAAATTGCCTTAAATTAAAAATTTGTTCAATTTAGAATTATTTTAAAATTGGTTAAACCCCTAAAAAAAGTACTTTAATTCGCAAATGTTTCAGTGTAAGTGTTTTAAAAATTTGGTTTGACATACCAAATTAAATAGGGAAAATTTTTTGAACAAACAAATAAAAAAAGGGTTGGGGGGAAAACCCCCCGATAAATTCCAAACCCCCTTTTTTCAAATTTCAACAAATAAAATTAATTTTCCCCTCCTTTCCCCCCTACACCCCCTTTTTGTTACAAAAATCAATTTCTGTTTTTCGCCATCCGAGCATACATCTTTACCCCCAAATTTAAACTTTAAAAAGTTTGTGGAAAAAAAATTTCAAACTTCCCAAATTAAATTATATAATTTTTTTTTATAAATTACTTTCATTTTGACAAATTTTGTACTCTGAAAATTTTTAAAAAAATTGTCACTTTTTATTTGTACAAAATTGAGGAATTAAATAAAAATTTTAAATTTTTAATGGAAGTTAAATTTTTTTAAAAAAATTTTGGGTTAACCTTAAATATCAATTTTAAAATAAAATTTTTAATGGAATTAATAGGAAAATGGTTTTTTCCCAAAGTTTTTTAATATAATTGTGTTTAAAATTTCCCAATTTTTAAAAGGAAAAAACTACCCTTCATAATCCAAAAATTTGGAAATTCATCAAATTTATTGCCAAAACCTTTATGCGGTTAATGCCCCTTTACCAAAAAATTTTGGGCCAATTCACTTAAAATTTTAATATAAAATTTAAAAAACCCAAAAAAAAAATTTTTAAAAATTGCATGTTAAACATAAGGGGTTTTAAACCTTATTCCAAACCCGGAGTGCTTTTAAATTTTTAAATCAACCTAAAAAGGGCATCCCTTGGACATTTTTTTGGGAAAGGCAATTTCGCAAAAATTTTTGGGACTTTTAAACCAGGATTTGGGTTTGGTTGTAAAAGGTCCAAAGATTTTAAAAACCTGTGTTTCAAAAAAAAGGGTGTTTAAAAGTTTGCCTTAAAAACAAAAACCCTTTAACTAAAATTTTTAATTGAATGAGCAATTTTTTTTTAAAGAAAAAGGGGAACATTTTCTTTGGATGAAACAAAAACTTTTTAAATTAATAAAAAAAAACTTTCAACCAAACTTTCCCCAATCCTTTCTCAAAATCATTTCAAAATAATTTACAAAATTTTAAAAGTAATTTTTTTTCCTTAAACCCATTCACTTAAAAATTTTGTCCCCCTAAGAAATTAATAAGCCGTTTCCCAATTAAAGACTTTGTCTAATTTTTAAAAATTTTGGATGCCCATTTTTAACAAAAACCTCGCAAAAATTGGATTTTCGGAAATTTAAATTAAAGTGGATAAAAATAAAGAAAAAAAAAGGCTCAAATTTTTTATAATTGAAAAAAAAATTTTAAA
>JASTWB010000372.1:0-20862 GCA_032158295.1 Pycnopodia helianthoides | reverse complement strand
TTTCGTTACAAGACCAGAATCAAAGAGAGAAATCCATTATCTACACAGTTTAACATGTAAACTGTTTTTATCTGAACAAGCACTGACGCAAAAGTGATTTCATTTCTTTTATGGGTGGGTAGTTCAAAAACAGAGTTGGAAGATATTTAGCAGATTGAGTCAAAGTTAACATTGGATTTTATATCTTTCTTCCTCAAGTAACTACTTCGTGATGTACATTACATGTATTTTTCGGGTCTGCGTTCCAAATCAAAATGATGGCCTTTGCTCCTGCAGGGTTATGATGTTGCTTGCCACTCGTCAGAATTTAGGTGTGTGAGGGCTGAATTTAATTTCTGATCAGACACTTTGGTCTGTGTCTAGCTGTTTGCTGGAGGTGATTTTACCCCGCAAACCAGCTCATTTACACTGCCAAAGAACTGTTTTTTGCCATCCTTAGAGCAGCCAACTCTCCCTGTTTCTGCGAAAATAAATCCATCTTTCCATGTTCAGATAAACAAATTTGAAAATCTCCCCAATTAATTTAGGTTTTCCCCCATGTTCTTCATAACGCCCAATTTATTGTAGAAAAAATCCTTGACTGCAAGATGAAAATGTTGGCAGCTTGACCTTAGAGTGGTCTTTTGCCATATAAGATCTTCTCTTGAAATCGTACACTTTCTAACTTAACTGTTGAAGCTTGTTTAAACCCTATCAATATTTGAATTGTTGATATTTTCCTTATTGAATCAAGTTTTATATCAGTGGGATTTTGTTTGAATTTTTTGTTGGACCTGAGAAAGTACAGGCTCTTTGAGTTATTGACCTTCACTTATAGTTTGGAGACTTTCAGATCATAACATATGCGCCGCAGGCTGATGGAACCACATTTAAAGTGTCTTTTTGTGTTGTTTATGATAACAAGCCCAGTCTGTTCTGTGAGGTTTGCATCACTGGACCGCTAGGCCACAACACGCCACTAATTATTGTAGAACAGGACAAGGGATGATTGCATAGTCAGATTATGGGTCAGGCTCAATCCAGATTGGATTTCGAGCAGCAGAGGCAAACTTATAATTTCAAAATCTTTGGAGTTAAGTAACCAAGTGTAGAAAAAACTTGAATTGGTCAGTAGTGGTCACTGATCTCTGGTCAGTCCCTCCTGCTACCAATTACCCACTTGTCACTTGTGTGCACAAACCATTCTACCTTGTTGCCACAGTCCTAAAAAAAAAAAAACACTTACAAAATCTGTGTTTGCAGTTTCTTCCCAGAACATAATTATTTGCAAACTTTTTATATGTGTTCTTCTGAATTGTCTTTGTCCAGTAGGCACAGCTTTTTCTTCAAAATGTTTTTGCTGTATGTGTCGCCTCTACATCCCATGGCTCATGAAAAGGTACAGTTGAGTATTATTAAACGTGTAATACAGGTAGCTCTGGTAGAAGAGACAGTTTGTGACCTAAAAACAAAAAGTTCAGTTTTCGGGAAGTTTTCTTCTTCCCATATCGTTTTCTGACGGTAGTCAGCTTGAAAAGCCCTATGGAATTTGCCCCTTGTTCCGGGCTTGAACTTGGTTGGGAAATCCACAGGAATGAGGGCTTGCATGTTGCCTACAATATGCAGTAACCACTAGTAAGACCAGAATTTCTGTTACAAGACCAGAATCAAAGAGAGAAATCCATTATCTACACAGTTTAACATGTAAACTGTTTTTATCTGAACAAGCACTGACGCAAAAGTGATTTCATTTCTTTTATGAGGGTGGGTAGTTCAAAAACAGAGTTGGAAGATATTTAGCAGATTGAGTCAAAGTTAACATTGGATTTTATATCTTTCTTCCTCAAGTAACTACTTCGTGATGTACATTACATGTATTTTTCGGGTCTGCGTTCCAAATCAAAATGATGGCCTTTGCTCCTGCAGGGTTATGATGTTGCTTGCCACTCGTCAGAATTTTTGTGTGTGAGGGGTGAATTTAATTTCTGATCAGACACTTTGGTCTGTGTCTAGCTGTTTGCTGGAGGTGATTTTACCCCGCAAACCAGCTCATTTACACTGCCAAAGAACTGTTTTTTTGCCATCCTTAGAGCAGCCAACTCTCCCTGTTTCTGCGAAAATAAATCCATCTTTCCATGTTCAGATAAAACAAATTTGAAAATCTCCCAATTAATTTAGGTTTTCCCCCATGTTCTTCATAACGCCCAATTTGTTGTAGAAAAAAATCCTTGACTGCAAGATGAAAATGTTGGCAGCTTGACCTTAGAGTGGTCTTTTGCATATAAGATCTTCTCTTGAAATCGTACACTTTCTAACTTAACTGTTGAAGCTTGTTAAACCCTATCAATATTTGAAGTTGTTGATATTTTCCTTATTGAATCAAGTTTTATATCAGTGGGATTTTGTTTGAATTTTTTGTTGGACCTGAGAAAGTACAGGCTCTTTGAGATATTGACCTTCACTTATAGTTTGGAGACTTTCAGATCATAACATATGCGCCGCAGGCTGATGGAACCACATTTAAAGTGTCTTTTTGTGTTGTTATGATAACAAGCCCAGTCTGTTCTGTGAGGTTTGCATCACTGGACCGCTAGGCCACAACACGCCACTAATTATTGTAGAACAGGACAAGGGATGATTGCATAGTCAGATTATGGGTCAGGCTCAATCCAGATTGGATTTCGAGCAGCAGAGGCAAACTTATAATTTCAAAATCTGTTGGAGTTAAGTAACCAAGTGTAGAAAAAACTTGAATTGGTCAGTAGTGGTCACTGATCTCTGGTCAGTCCCTCCTGCTACCAATTACCCACTTGTCACTTGTGTGCACAAACCATTCTACCTTTTGCCACAGTCCTAAAAAAAAAAAATACACTTACAAAATCTGTGTCTGCAGTTTCTTCCCAGAACATAATTATTTGCAAACTTTTTATATGTGTTCTTCTGAATTGTCTTTGTCCAGTAGGCACAGCTTTTTCTTCAAATGTTTGTGCTGTATGTGTCGCCTCTACATCCCATGGCTCATGAAAAGGTACAGTTGAGTATTATTAAACGTGTAATACAGGTAGCTCTGGTAGAAGAGACAGTTTGTGACCTAAATCAAAAGTTCAGTTTTCGGGAAGTTTCTTCTTCCCCATATCGTTTCTGACGGTAGTCAGCTTGAAAAGCCCTATGGAATTTGCCCCTTGTTCCGGGGCTTGAACTTGGTTGGGAAATCCACAGGAATGCAGGGCTTGCATGTTGCCTACAATATGCAGTAACCACTAGTAAGACCAGAATTTCTGTTACAAGACCAGAATCAAAGAGAGAAATCCATTATCTACACAGTTTAACATGTAAACTGTTTTTATCTGAACAAGCACTGACGCAAAAGTGATTTCATTTCTTTTATGGGTGGGTAGTTCAAAAACAGAGTTGGAAGATATTTAGCAGATTGAGTCAAAGTTAACATTGGATTTTATATCTTTCTTCCTCAAGTAACTACTTCGTGATGTACATTACATGTATTTTTCGGGTCTGCGTTCCAAATCAAAATGATGGCCTTTGCTCCTGCAGGGTTATGATGTTGCTTGCCACTCGTCAGAATTTAGTGTGTGAGGGCTGAATTTAATTTCTGATCAGACACTTTGGTCTGTGTCTAGCTGTTTGCTGGAGGTGATTTTACCCCGCAAACCAGCTCATTTACACTGCCAAAGAACTGTTTTTTTTGCCATCCTTAGAGCAGCCAACTCTCCCTGTTTCTGCGAAAATAAATCCATCTTTCCATGTTCAGATAAACAAATTTGAAAATCTCCCCAATTAATTTAGGTTTTCCCCCATGTTCTTCATAACGCCCAATTTATTGTAGAAAAAATCCTTGACTGCAAGATGAAAATGTTGGCAGCTTGACCTTAGAGTGGTCTTTTGCATATAAGATCTTCTCTTGAAATCGTACACTTTCTAACTTAACTGTTGAAGCTTGTTAAACCCTATCAATATTTGAAGTTGTTGATATTTTCCTTATTGAATCAAGTTTTATATCAGTGGGATTTTGTTTGAATTTTTTGTTGGACCTGAGAAAGTACAGGCTCTTTGAGTATATTGACCTTCACTTATAGTTTGGAGACTTTCAGATCATAACATATGCGCCGCAGGCTGATGGAACCACATTTAAAGTGTCTTTTTGTGTTGTTATGATAACAAGCCCAGTCTGTTCTGTGAGGTTTGCATCACTGGACCGCTAGGCCACAACACGCCACTAATTATTGTAGAACAGGACAAGGGATGATTGCATAGTCAGATTATGGGTCAGGCTCAATCCAGATTGGATTTCGAGCAGCAGAGGCAAACTTATAATTTCAAAATCTGTTGGAGTTAAGTAACCAAGTGTAGAAAAAACTTGAATTGGTCAGTAGTGGTCACTGATCTCTGGTCAGTCCCTCCTGCTACCAATTACCCACTTGTCACTTGTGTGCACAAACCATTCTACCTTGACTTGCCACAGTCCTAAAAAAAAAAATACACTTACAAAATCTGTGTTTGCAGTTTTCTTCCCAGAACATAATTATTTGCAAACTTTTTATATGTGTTCTTCTGAATTGTCTTTGTCCAGTAGGCACAGCTTTTTCTCAAATGTTTGTGCTGTATGTGTCGCCTCTACATCCCATGGCTCATGAAAAGGTACAGTTTGAGTATTATTAAACGTGTAATACAGGTAGCTCTGGTAGAAGAGACAGTTTGTGACCTAAATCAAAAGTTCAGTTTTCGGGAAGTTTCTTCTTCCCCATATCGTTTCTGACGGTAGTCAGCTTGAAAAGCCCTATGGAATTTGCCCCTTGTTCCGGGCTTGAACTTGGTTGGGAAATCCACAGGAATGCAGGGCTTGCATGTTGCCTACAATATGCAGTAACCACTAGTAAGACCAGAATTTCTGTTACAAGACCAGAATCAAAGAGAGAAATCCATTATCTACACAGTTTAACATGTAAACTGTTTTTATCTGAACAAGCACTGACGCAAAAGTGATTTCATTTCTTTTATGGGTGGGTAGTTCAAAAACAGAGTTGGAAGATATTTAGCAGATTGAGTCAAAGTTAACATTGGATTTTATATCTTTCTTCCTCAAGTAACTACTTCGTGATGTACATTACATGTATTTTTCGGTCTGCGTTCCAAATCAAAATGATGGCCTTTGCTCCTGCAGGGTTATGATGTTGCTTGCCACTCGTCAGAATTTAGTGTGTGAGGGCTGAATTTAATTTCTGATCAGACACTTTGGTCTGTGTCTAGCTGTTTGCTGGAGGTGATTTTACCCCGCAAACCAGCTCATTTACACTGCCAAAGAACTGTTTTTTTGCCATCCTTAGAGCAGCCAACTCTCCCTGTTTCTGCGAAAATAAATCCATCTTTCCATGTTCAGATAAACAAATTTGAAAATCTCCCCAATTAATTTAGGTTTTTTCCCCCATGTTCTTCATAACGCCCAATTTATTGTAGAAAAAATCCTTGACTGCAAGATGAAAATGTTGGCAGCTTGACCTTAGAGTGGTCTTTTGCATATAAGATCTTCTCTTGAAATCGTACACTTTCTAACTTAACTGTTGAAGCTTGTTAAACCCTATCAATATTTGAAGTTGTTGATATTTTCCTTATTGAATCAAGTTTTATATCAGTGGGATTTTGTTTGAATTTTTTGTTGGACCTGAGAAAGTACAGGCTCTTTGAGATATTGACCTTCACTTATAGTTTGGAGACTTTTCAGATCATAACATATGCGCCGCAGGCTGATGGAACCACATTTAAAGTGTCTTTTTGTGTTGTTATGATAACAAGCCCAGTCTGTTCTGTGAGGTTTGCATCACTGGACCGCTAGGCCACAACACGCCACTAATTATTGTAGAACAGGACAAGGGATGATTGCATAGTCAGATTATGGGTCAGGCTCAATCCAGATTGGATTTCGAGCAGCAGAGGCAAACTTATAATTTCAAAATCTGTTGGAGTTAAGTAACCAAGTGTAGAAAAAACTTGAATTGGTCAGTAGTGGTCACTGATCTCTGGTCAGTCCCTCCTGCTACCAATTACCCACTTGTCACTTGTGTGCACAAACCATTCTACCTTTTGCCACAGTCCTAAAAAAAAAAATACACTTACAAAATCTGTGTCTGCAGTTTCTTCCCAGAACATAATTATTTGCAAACTTTTTATATGTGTTCTTCTGAATTGTCTTTGTCCAGTAGGCACAGCTTTTTCTTCAAATGTTTGTGCTGTATGTGTCGCCTCTACATCCCATGGCTCATGAAAAGGTACAGTTGAGTATTATTAAACGTGTAATACAGGTAGCTCTGGTAGAAGAGACAGTTTGTGACCTAAATCAAAAGTTCAGTTTTCGGGAAGTTTCTTCTTCCCCATATCGTTTCTGACGGTAGTCAGCTTGAAAAGCCCTATGGAATTTGCCCCTTGTTCCGGGGCTTGAACTTGGTTGGGAAATCCACAGGAATGCAGGGCTTGCATGTTGCCTACAATATGCAGTAACCACTAGTAAGACCAGAATTTCTGTTACAAGACCAGAATCAAAGAGAGAAATCCATTATCTACACAGTTTAACATGTAAACTGTTTTTATCTGAACAAGCACTGACGCAAAAGTGATTTCATTTCTTTTATGGGGTGGGTAGTTCAAAAACAGAGTTGGAAGATATTTAGCAGATTGAGTCAAAGTTAACATTGGATTTTATATCTTTCTTCCTCAAGTAACTACTTCGTGATGTACATTACATGTATTTTTCGGGTCTGCGTTCCAAATCAAAATGATGGCCTTTGCTCCTGCAGGGTTATGATGTTGCTTGCCACTCGTCAGAATTTAGTGTGTGAGGGCTGAATTTAATTTCTGATCAGACACTTTGGTCTGTGTCTAGCTGTTTGCTGGAGGTGATTTTACCCCGCAAACCAGCTCATTTACACTGCCAAAGAACTGTTTTTTTGCCATCCTTAGAGCAGCCCAACTCTCCCTGTTTCTGCGAAAATAAATCCATCTTTCCATGTTCAGATAAACAAATTTGAAAATCTCCCCAATTAATTTAGGTTTTCCCCCATGTTCTTCATAACGCCCAATTTATTGTAGAAAAAATCCTTGACTGCAAGATGAAAATGTTGGCAGCTTGACCTTAGAGTGGTCTTTTGCATATAAGATCTTCTCTTGAAATCGTACACTTTCTAACTTAACTGTTGAAGCTTGTTAAACCCTATCAATATTTGAAGTTGTTGATATTTTCCTTATTGAATCAAGTTTTATATCAGTGGGATTTTGTTTGAATTTTTTGTTGGACCTGAGAAAGTACAGGCTCTTTGAGATATTGACCTTCACTTATAGTTTGGAGACTTTCAGATCATAACATATGCGCCGCAGGCTGATGGAACCACATTTAAAGTGTCTTTTTGTGTTGTTATGATAACAAGCCCAGTCTGTTCTGTGAGGTTTGCATCACTGGACCGCTAGGCCACAACACGCCACTAATTATTGTAGAACAGGACAAGGGATGATTGCATAGTCAGATTATGGGTCAGGCTCAATCCAGATTGGATTTCGAGCAGCAGAGGCAAACTTATAATTTCAAAATCTGTTGGAGTTAAGTAACCAAGTGTAGAAAAAACTTGAATTGTCAGTAGTGGTCACTGATCTCTGGTCAGTCCCTCCTGCTACCAATTACCCACTTGTCACTTGTGTGCACAAACCATTCTACCTTGATTGCCACAGTCCTAAAAAAAAAAATACACTTACAAAATCTGTGTCTGCAGTTTCTTCCCAGAACATAATTATTTGCAAACTTTTTATATGTGTTCTTCTGAATTGTCTTTGTCCAGTAGGCACAGCTTTTTCCTCAAATGGTTTGTGCTGTTGTGTCGCCTCTACATCCCATGGCTCATGAAAAGGTACAGTTGAGTATTATTAAACGTGTAATACAGGTAGCTCTGGTAGAAGAGACAGTTTGTGACCTAAATCAAAAGTGCAGTTTTCGGGAAGTTTCTTCTTCCCCATATCGTTTCTGACGTAGTCAGCTTGAAAAGCCCTATGGAATTTGCCCCTTGTTCCAGGACTTGAACTTGGTTGGGAAATCCACAGGAATAAGGGCTTGCATGTTGCCTACAATATGCAGTAACCACTAGTAAGACCAGAATTTCTGTTACAAGACCAGAATCAAAGAGAGAAATCCATTATCTACACAGTTTAACATGTAAACTGTTTTTATCTGAACAAGCACTGACGCAAAAGTGATTTCATTTCTTTTATGGGTGGGTAGTTCAAAAACAGAGTTGGAAGATATTTAGCAGATTGAGTCAAAGTTAACATTGGATTTTATATCTTTCTTCCTCAAGTAACTACTTCGTGATGTACATTACATGTATTTTTCGGGTCTGCGTTCCAATCAAAATGATGGCCTTTGCTCCTGCAGGGTTATGATGTTGCTTGCCACTCGTCAGAATTTAGTGTGTGAGGGCTGAATTTAATTTCTGATCAGACACTTTGGTCTGTGTCTAGCTGTTTGCTGGAGGTGATTTTACCCCGCAAACCAGCTCATTTACACTGCCAAAGAACTGTTTTTTTGCCATCCTTAGAGCAGCCAACTCTCCCTGTTTCTGCGAAAATAAATCCATCTTTCCATGTTCAGATAAACAAATTTGAAAATCTCCCCAATTAATTTAGGTTTTCCCCCATGTTCTTCATAACGCCCAATTTATTGTAGAAAAAATCCTTGACTGCAAGATGAAAATGTTGGCAGCTTGACCTTAGAGTGGTCTTTTGCATATAAGATCTTCTCTTGAAATCGTACACTTTCTAACTTAACTGTTGAAGCTTGTTAAACCCTATCAATATTTGAAGTTGTTGATATTTTCCTTATTGATCAAGTTTTATATCAGTGGGATTTTGTTTGAATTTTTTGTTGGACCTGAGAAAGTACAGGCTCTTTGAGTTATTGACCTTCACTTATAGTTTGGAGACTTTCAGATCATAACATATGCGCCGCAGGCTGATGGAACCACATTTAAAGTGTCTTTTTGTGTTGTTATGATAACAAGCCCAGTCTGTTCTGTGAGGTTTGCATCACTGGACCGCTAGGCCACAACACGCCACTAATTATTGTAGAACAGGACAAGGGATGATTGCATAGTCAGATTATGGGTCAGGCTCAATCCAGATTGGATTTCGAGCAGCAGAGGCAAACTTATAATTTCAAAATCTGTTGGAGTTAAGTAACCAAGTGTAGAAAAAACTTGAATTGGTCAGTAGTGGTCACTGATCTCTGGTCAGTCCCTCCTGCTACCAATTACCCACTTGTCACTTGTGTGCACAAACCATTCTACCTTGACTTGCCACAGTCCTAAAAAAAAAAATACACTTACAAAATCTGTGTTGCAGTTTCTTCCCAGAACATAATTATTTGCAAACTTTTTATATGTGTTCTTCTGAATTGTCTTTGTCCAGTAGGCACAGCTTTTTCTCAAATGGTTTGTGCTGTCTGTGTCGCCTCTACATCCCATGGCTCATGAAAAGGTACAGTTGAGTATTATTAAACGTGTAATACAGGTAGCTCTGGTAGAAGAGACAGTTTGTGACCTAAATCAAAAGTGCAGTTTTCGGGAAGTTTCTTCTTCCCCATATCGTTTCTGACTGTAGTCAGCTTGAAAAGCCCTATGGAATTTGCCCCTTGTTCCAGGACTTGAACTTGGTTGGGAAATCCACAGAATAGAGGGCTTGCATGTTGCCTACAATATGCAGTAACCACTAGTAAGACCAGAATTTCTGTTACAAGACCAGAATCAAAGAGAGAAATCCATTATCTACACAGTTTAACATGTAAACTGTTTTTATCTGAACAAGCACTGACGCAAAAGTGATTTCATTTCTTTTATGAGGTGGGTAGTTCAAAAACAGAGTTGGAAGATATTTAGCAGATTGATCAAAGTTAAATTGGATTTTATATCTTTCTTCCTCAAGTAACTACTTCGTGATGTACATTACATGTATTTTTCGGTCTGCGTTCCAAATCAAAATGATGGCCTTTGCTCCTGCAGGGTTATGATGTTGCTTGCCACTCGTCAGAATTTAGTGTGTGAGGGCTGAATTTAATTTCTGATCAGACACTTTGGTCTGTGTCTAGCTGTTTGCTGGAGGTGATTTTACCCCGCAAACCAGCTCATTTACACTGCCAAAGAACTGTTTTTTTGCCATCCTTAGAGCAGCCAACTCTCCCTGTTTCTGCGAAAATAAATCCATCTTCCATGTTCAGATAAACAAATTTGAAAATCTCCCCAATTAATTTTAGGTTTTCCCCCATGTTCTTCATAACGCCCAATTTATTGTAGAAAAAATTCCTTGACTGCAAGATGAAAATGTTGGCAGCTTGACCTTAGAGTGGTCTTTTGCATATAAGATCTTCTCTTGAAATCGTACACTTTCTAACTTAACTGTTGAAGCTTGTTAAACCCTATCAATATTTGAAGTTGTTGATATTTTCCTTATTGAATCAAGTTTTATATCAGTGGGATTTTGTTTGAATTTTTTGTTGGACCTGAGAAAGTACAGGCTCTTTGAGTTATTGACCTTCACTTATAGTTTGGAGACTTTCAGATCATAACATATGCGCCGCAGGCTGATGGAACCACATTTAAAGTGTCTTTTTGTGTTGTTATGATAACAAGCCCAGTCTGTTCTGTGAGGTTTGCATCACTGGACCGCTAGGCCACAACACGCCACTAATTATTGTAGAACAGGACAAGGGATGATTGCATAGTCAGATTATGGGTCAGGCTCAATCCAGATTGGATTTCGAGCAGCAGAGGCAAACTTATAATTTCAAAATCTGTTGGAGTTAAGTAACCAAGTGTAGAAAAAACTTGAATTGGTCAGTAGTGGTCACTGATCTCTGGTCAGTCCCTCCTGCTACCAATTACCCACTTGTCACTTGTGTGCACAAACCATTCTACCTTGACTTGCCACAGTCCTAAAAAAAAAAATACACTTACAAAATCTGTGTTTGCAGTTTCTTCCCAGAACATAATTATTTGCAAACTTTTTATATGTGTTCTTCTGAATTGTCTTTGTCCAGTAGGCACAGCTTTTTCTCAAATGGTTGTGCTGTATGTGTCGCCTCTACATCCCATGGCTCATGAAAAGGTACAGTTGAGTATTATTAAACGTGTAATACAGGTAGC
This sequence comes from Pycnopodia helianthoides, assembly GCA_032158295.1. Taxonomy (NCBI): domain Eukaryota; kingdom Metazoa; phylum Echinodermata; class Asteroidea; order Forcipulatida; family Asteriidae; genus Pycnopodia; species Pycnopodia helianthoides. The sequence goes on along the minus strand of JASTWB010000372.1, from coordinate 9,694 downwards.
TCTGGTAGAAGAGACAGTTTGTGACCTAAATCAAAAGTTCAGTTTTCGGGAAGTTTCTTCTTCCCCATATCGTTTCTGACGTAGTCAGCTTGAAAAGCCCTATGGAATTTGCCCCTTGTTCCGGCTTGAACTTGGTTGGGAAATCCACAGGAATGCAGGGCTTGCATGTTGCCTACAATATGCAGTAACCACTAGTAAGACCAGAATTTCTGTTACAAGACCAGAATCAAAGAGAGAAATCCATTATCTACACAGTTTAACATGTAAACTGTTTTTATCTGAACAAGCACTGACGCAAAAGTGATTTCATTTCTTTTATGAGGTGGGTAGTTCAAAAACAGAGTTGGAAGATATTTAGCAGATTGACTCAAAGTTAATATTGGATTTTATATCTTTCTTCCTCAAGTAACTACTTCGTGATGTACATTACATGTATTTTTCGGTCTGCGTTCCAAATCAAAATGATGGCCTTTGCTCCTGCAGGGTTATGATGTTGCTTGCCACTCGTCAGAATTTAGTGTGTGAGGGCTGAATTTAATTTCTGATCAGACACTTTGGTCTGTGTCTAGCTGTTTGCTGGAGGTGATTTTACCCGCAAACCAGCTCATGTTACACTGCCAAAGAACTGTTTTTTGCCATCCTTAGAGCAGCCAACTCTCCTGTTTCTGCGAAAATAAATCCATCTTTCCATGTTCAGATAAACAAATTTGAAAATCTCCCCAATTAATTTAGGTTTTCCCCCATGTTCTTCATAACGCCCAATTTATTGTAGAAAAAATCCTTGACTGCAAGATGAAAATGTTGGCAGCTTGACCTTAGAGTGGTCTTTTGCATATAAGATCTTCTCTTGAAATCGTACACTTTCTAACTTAACTGTTGAAGCTTGTTAAACCCTATCAATATTTGAAGTTGTTGATATTTTCCTTATTGAATCAAGTTTTATATCAGTGGGATTTTGTTTGAATTTTTTGTTGGACCTGAGAAAGTACAGGCTCTTTGAGTTATTGACCTTCACTTATAGTTTGGAGACTTTCAGATCATAACATATGCGCCGCAGGCTGATGGAACCACATTTAAAGTGTCTTTTTGTGTTGTTATGATAACAAGCCCAGTCTGTTCTGTGAGGTTTGCATCACTGGACCGCTAGGCCACAACACGCCACTAATTATTGTAGAACAGGACAAGGGATGATTGCATAGTCAGATTATGGGTCAGGCTCAATCCAGATTGGATTTCGAGCAGCAGAGGCAAACTTATAATTTCAAAATCTGTTGGAGTTAAGTAACCAAGTGTAGAAAAAACTTGAATTGGTCAGTAGTGGTCACTGATCTCTGGTCAGTCCCTCCTGCTACCAATTACCCACTTGTCACTTGTGTGCACAAACCATTCTACCTTGACTTGCCACAGTCCTAAAAAAAAAAATACACTTACAAAATCTGTGTTTGCAGTTTCTTCCCAGAACATAATTATTTGCAAACTTTTTATATGTGTTCTTCTGAATTGTCTTTGTCCAGTAGGCACAGCTTTTTCCTCAAATGGTTGTGCTGTCTGTGTCGCCTCTACATCCCATGGCTCATGAAAAGGTACAGTTGAGTATTATTAAACGTGTAATACAGGTAGCTCTGGTAGAAGAGACAGTTTGTGACCTAAATCAAAAGTGCAGTTTTCGGGAAGTTTCTTCTTCCCCATATCGTTTCTGACTGTAGTCAGCTTGAAAAGCCCTATGGAATTTGCCCCTTGTTCCAGGGACTTGAACTTGGTTGGGAAATCCACAGAATAGAGGGCTTGCATGTTGCCTACAATATGCAGTAACCACTAGTAAGACCAGAATTTCTGTTACAAGACCAGAATCAAAGAGAGAAATCCATTATCTACACAGTTTAACATGTAAACTGTTTTTATCTGAACAAGCACTGACGCAAAAGTGATTTCATTTCTTTTATGAGGTGGGTAGTTCAAAAACAGAGTTGGAAGATATTTAGCAGATTGACTCAAAGTTAATATTGGATTTTATATCTTTCTTCCTCAAGTAACTACTTCGTGATGTACATTACATGTATTTTTCGGGTCTGCGTTCCAATCAAAATGATGGCCTTTGCTCCTGCAGGGTTATGATGTTGCTTGCCACTCGTCAGAATTTAGTGTGTGAGGGCTGAATTTAATTTCTGATCAGACACTTTGGTCTGTGTCTAGCTGTTTGCTGGAGGTGATTTTACCCCGCAAACCAGCTCATGTTACACTGCCAAAGAACTGTTTTTTTGCCATCCTTAGAGCAGCCAACTCTCCCTGTTTCTGCGAAAATAAATCCATCTTTCCATGTTCAGAATAAACAAATTTGAAAATCTCCCCAATTAATTTAGGTTTTCCCCCATGTTCTTCATAACGCCCAATTTATTGTAGAAAAAATCCTTGACTGCAAGATGAAAATGTTGGCAGCTTGACCTTAGAGTGGTCTTTTGCATATAAGATCTTCTCTTGAAATCGTACACTTTCTAACTTAACTGTTGAAGCTTGTTAAACCCTATCAATATTTGAAGTTGTTGATATTTTCCTTATTGAATCAAGTTTTATATCAGTGGGATTTTGTTTGAATTTTTTGTTGGACCTGAGAAAGTACAGGCTCTTTGAGTTATTGACCTTCACTTATAGTTTGGAGACTTTCAGATCATAACATATGCGCCGCAGGCTGATGGAACCACATTTAAAGTGTCTTTTTGTGTTGTTATGATAACAAGCCCAGTCTGTTCTGTGAGGTTTGCATCACTGGACCGCTAGGCCACAACACGCCACTAATTATTGTAGAACAGGACAAGGGATGATTGCATAGTCAGATTATGGGTCAGGCTCAATCCAGATTGGATTTCGAGCAGCAGAGGCAAACTTATAATTTCAAAATCTGTTGGAGTTAAGTAACCAAGTGTAGAAAAAACTTGAATTGGTCAGTAGTGGTCACTGATCTCTGGTCAGTCCCTCCTGCTACCAATTACCCACTTGTCACTTGTGTGCACAAACCATTCTACCTTGACTTGCCACAGTCCTAAAAAAAAAAATACACTTACAAAATCTGTGTTTGCAGTTTCTTCCCAGAACATAATTATTTGCAAACTTTTTATATGTGTTCTTCTGAATTGTCTTTGTCCAGTAGGCACAGCTTTTTCTCAAATGGTTGTGCTGTTGTGTCGCCTCTACATCCCATGGCTCATGAAAAGGTACAGTTGAGTATTATTAAACGTGTAATACAGGTAGCTCTGGTAGAAGAGACAGTTTGTGACCTAAATCAAAAGTGCAGTTTTCGGGAAGTTTCTTCTTCCCCATATCGTTTCTGACTGTAGTCAGCTTGAAAAGCCCTATGGAATTTGCCCCTTGTTCCAGGACTTGAACTTGGTTGGGAAATCCACAAGAATAGAGGGCTTGCATGTTGCCTACAATATGCAGTAACCACTAGTAAGACCAGAATTTCTGTTACAAGACCAGAATCAAAGAGAGAAATCCATTATCTACACAGTTTAACATGTAAACTGTTTTTATCTGAACAAGCACTGACGCAAAAGTGATTTCATTTCTTTTATGAGGTGGGTAGTTCAAAAACAGAGTTGGAAGATATTTAGCAGATTGACTCAAAGTTAATATTGGATTTTATATCTTTCTTCCTCAAGTAACTACTTCGTGATGTACATTACATGTATTTTTCTGGTCTGCGTTCCAACTCAAAATGATGGCCTTTGCTCCTGCAGGGTTATGATGTTGCTTGCCACTCGTCAGAATTTAGTGTGTGAGGGCTGAATTTAATTTCTGATCAGACACTTTGGTCTGTGTCTAGCTGTTTGCTGGAGGTGATTTTACCCCGCTAACCAGCTCATGTACACTGCCAAAGAACTGTTTTTTGCCATCCTTAGAGCAGCCAACTCTCCCTGTTTCTGCGAAAATAAATCCATCTCTCCATGTTCAGATAAACAAATTTGAAAATCTCCCCAATTATTTTAGGTTTTCCCCCATGTTCTTCATAACGCCCAGATTGTTGTAGGAATTTTCCTTGACTGCAAGATGAAAATGTTGGCAGCTTGACCTCAGAGTGGTCTTTTGCATATAAGATCTTCTCTTGAAATCGTACACTTTCTAACTTAACTGTTGAAGCTTGTTAAACCCTGTCAATATTTGAAGTTGTTGATACTTTCCTTATTGAATCAAGTTTTATATCAGTGGGATTTTGTTTGAATTTTTTATTGCACCTGAGAAAGTACAGGCTCTTTGAGTTATTGACCTTCACTTATAGTTTGGAGACTTTCAGATCATAACATATGCGCCGCAGGCTGATGGAACCACATTTAAAGTGTCTTTTTGTGTTGTTATGATAACAAGCCCAGTCTGTTCTGTGATGTTTGCATCACTGGACCGCTAGGCCACAACACGCCACTAATTATTGTAGAACAGGACAAGGGATGATTGCATAGTCAGATTATGGGTCAGGCTCAATCCAGATTGGATTTCGAGCAGCAGAGGCAAACTTATAATTTCAAAATCTGTTGGAGTTAAGTAACCAAGTGTAGAAAAAACTTGAATTGGTCAGTAGTGGTCACTGATCTCTGGTCAGTCCCTCCTGCTACCAATTACCCACTTGTCACTTGTGTGCACAAACCATTCTACCTTGACTTGCCACAGTCCTAAAAAAAAAAATACACTTACAAAATCTGTGTTTGCAGTTTCTTCCCAGAACATAATTATTTGCAAACTTTTTATATGTGTTCTTCTGAATTGTCTTTGTCCAGTAGGCACAGCTTTTTCTTCAAATGGTTGTGCTTTATGTGTCGCCTCTACATCCCATGGCTCATGAAAAGGTACAGTTGAGTATTATTAAACGTGTAATACAGGTAGCTCTGGTAGAAGAGACAGTTTGTGACCTAAATCAAAAGTTCAGTTTTCGGGAAGTTTCTTCTTCCCCATATCGTTTCTGACGGTAGTCAGCTTGAAAAGCCCTATGGAATTTGCCCCTTGTTCCGGGGCTTGAACTTGGTTGGGAAATCCACAGGAATGCAGGGCTTGCATGTTGCCTACAATATGCAGTAACCACTAGTAAGACCAGAATTTCTGTTACAAGACCAGAATCAAAGAGAGAAATCCATTATCTACACAGTTTAACATGTAAACTGTTTTTATCTGAACAAGCACTGACGCAAAAGTGATTTCATTTCTTTTATGGGTGGGTAGTTCAAAAACAGAGTTGGAAGATATTTAGCAGATTGACTCAAAGTTAATATCGGATTTTATATCTTTCTTCCTCAAGTAACTACTTCGTGATGTACATTACATGTATTTTTCGGGTGTGCGTTCCAAATCAAAATGATGGCCTTTGCTCCTGCAGGGTTATGATGTTGCTTGCCACTCGTCAGAATTAAGTGTGTGAGGGCTGAATTTAATTTCTGATCAGACACTTTGGTCTGTGTCTAGTTGTTTGCTGGAGGTGATTTTACCCCGCAAACCAGCTCATGTACACTGCCAAAAAACTGTTTTTTTGCCATCCTTAGAGCAGCCAACTCTCCCTGTTTCTGCGAAAATAAATCCATCTTTCCATGTTCAGATAAACAAATTTGAAAATCTCCCCAATTAATTTAGGTTTTCCCCCATGTTCTTCATAACGCCCAATTTATTGTAGAAAATTTCCTTGACTGCAAGATGAAAATGTTGGCAGCTTGACCTTAGAGTGGTCTTTTGCATATAAGATCTTCTCTTGAAATCGTACACTTTCTAACTTAACTGTTGAAGCTTGTTTAACCCTATCAATATTTGAAGTTGTTGATATTTTCCTTATTGAATCAAGTTTTATAACAGTGGGATTTTGTTTGAATTTTTTATTGCACCTGAGAAAGTACAGGCTCTTTGAGTTATTGACCTTCACTTATAGTTTGGAGACTTTCAGATCATAACATATGCGCCGCAGGCTGATGGAACCACATTTAAAGTGTCCTTTTGTGTTATTTTAATAACAATCCCAGTCTGTTCTTTGAGGTTTGCATCACTGGACCGCTAATTATTGTAGCACAGAACAAGGGATAAATGCATAGTCAGATTATGGGTCAGGCTCAATCCAGATTGGATTTCGAGCAGCAGAGGCAAACTTATAATATCAAAATCCATTGGAGTTAAGTGACCAAGTGTAGAAAAAAAACTTGATTTGGTCAGTCGTAGTCACTGATCTCTGGCCAGTCCCTCTTGCTACCAATTACCCTCCTGTCACTTGTGTGCATAAACCAATTCATCTTGACTTGCCACAGTCCTTAACAAAAAAGTTACACTTACAAAATCTGTGTCTGCAGTTTCTTCCCAGAATATAATTACTTCCAAACTTTTTATATGTGTCCTTCTTAATTGTCTTTTTCCATTAGGCTCAGCTTTGTCTTCATGAGTGTGTACTGTCTGTGTCGCCTCTACATCCCATGGCTCGTAAAAAGGTACAGTTGAGTATTATTAAAGGTATTATACAGGACTGGTAGATCTGACAAAAAAGTCTCAGACACCGTTTTTGTTTTGTGTGATCATCCATAAAAAAAAATAAACCTGAAAAACGTGGGGCTCAATCTGTTAGGTCAGGAGAAGAAAGTGAAAAATCTCGTCAATTTTCAGCATGTAATTACCTTGTCCTTAATTTGGTTGTAACAACCCCTTTCCAGATTGGAGTTTGGAGAATGGAGGTTGGAGTTTGGGGTTTGGAGTTTGTAGTTCGCAGTTGTAGTCGGCAGTTTTTAGTTTCTACTTCAACCAAAAGCCTGCCTACACTACCTCTCCTCCAAGCAGACTGCGGATGTCAGATCCTCTTTACTCCTCCACCAGATTCTGCGCTTCTTGTCATTCATGAGCCTGTGATACATTATGCTGACTGAGAGCGACATTATTTTGAGGTACTTTTTATCAAGTTACTGTTAATGTAAATTTGTTATATATTTGAATGTACAGACTAGTGATTTTTTGCACAGAGTGGAGGCTTTTGTGACTCATAATGGTCAATAGACTTACCAGGTCATCCAATGTCTTAAAGATGTGTGCATGCTCAGTACTTTTTCCAAAGTGGAAAATATTCCACTATGTTTGCTGCCACCTAGAGTTCCACAGATATAAACTGGATATAAATCCCCAGCAAACAAAATAACGTCCCTTCGACATTGCTAGGAATGTTGGGAGAACGTTTTTATTTAACGTCATACGAACGGATAAGTGTAGAGTTTTGTCAACGTCTAGATGACGTTGCGTTATGATGTTTTATAATAACGTTGTGACAACGTAAAAACTGCACTGCAAAAACAAGGTAATTTCTTGACGCAATTATAAGATTTCTGAAGTTTTTCGATCAACTATAAATTGTTCATATTATATATATAGTTTCATGAATATTAGCAATTGATACAACAATATAATCAATTAATTACTTTCAACAATGTAAACTTACCAGTAGGCCATTACTACTTGTTGCGGTTGCCTAACTTCACTGTACCTGTATACTATCGTACAGCATGTACTATATAAGTGCATACCAACTTGTTGCTTTGGCAATCATGGGTGTGTATTTTCACTACAGTTTTTCCACTTTAATAATATTTTTTGAAAGTAAAATTACATGTTTAGTTACTACATTAAATTTGCCACTAAGTCCTCTGATAGTTTAGACAAATACATGAAGAAATGAGTACACCTAATTCAAAAAATTGTCAAATTTCTCGAAATTTGTTGTAAATATGTTACAACTTCTTAGCCAAATCTACTAATTTGCATATGTGATATTACGTTGTCATAATGTTCCCAAGTAACCTGACAAAACTACAACATTCAAGCAACGTTGTAAAAAAACGTTAACGCGACTTTATTTAGAGGTTTTTAAGAAACATTGCCATAACGTTGTATCTATGTTTTCAAATAATGTGACAAAACCACAACCTTTAGGTAACGTTATGAAAGAACATTCACCTAATGATTGTATATGACGTCAAAAACCAACATTGAAAACGTCGTATCTGCATTACCAAGTAACTTGACAGAACAATAACATTCAGAAAACGTTGCAAAATAATATTCACAAGACGTTTTTATACGACGGTTAAAATAAACCTTGTTATAACGTTTTATTTAGGTTATTAAATAACAAGACCGAACCGCAACCTTTTTGCAACGTTGCAGGTTAGTTGTGTTTTAGTTGGGAATTAACATTACCAAAACACAACTTCACAGTAATGTTATGATGACGTTACGTGTTAGCTGGGGATCTTCCCTTTATAATTCTATTGGTTTTCGGAAGAGTATTTTCATTCCCACTTGATGGTATCTTTCAGTGCTGAAGAGGTAAACCAACAAAAATGACCTCCCAGGTATAGCTTTTGGCCATAGGCAAATAATGATTAATGGAAACACGCAGATTTGTACACATGGATAACTAGCCGAGGGCGCCCTACTTGACTGATGTCTTGTGCATGAGGTTTATATCAAGAAAAACAAACCCTTCAGGAATAGAGCTGATTGCGTAGAAATCTCAATTAGCACACAGAATTGCTGAGGTGTTTGGGGTGTGTTTTTGTCAAAATAAGTTTTGGTGTTAGGTTACCAATCAATGTACAACATTATGTTTAATGAAGTGACTGGTAATTTCTGATTGCAGCAAGGTCCTGACTGCTAACAGAGAAGACCGTAGTCTGTCAACTTTCCGTTGGACTATCCACCAGATGCTGAGTGTCAGACGCTGATACACTCGCAACCAGACGTCGGGGTTCAGATTGTTTTCAGCGAGTTTGTGTTGGAGAAATTTGGTGGGAAGCTGCACAACTGACCGCCTCAAGGTCAGAATCTAACTTCTTAAGATTAGCAACTTGTGAGATTTTTTTCAAACATTTCTAATTGATTTTAATCAGCTGATTCCTTTTTTGTGTTAGGTTCAAGAGAACAATCTCTCAGAACCTGCCAACACTTTTTTGGTTCATAAAAGCAATTTTCAATAAATTTGCTTTAGAGACAATCTCACAATGCTGAAATGATCTCAGATTTTTAATAATAAAAAAAAATGTTGACCATCCTTTGGCAAAGCCATTAGTCAGTGTGACAATTTTCATTTTTTTCACTTATTAAAGAATGATTTTTCAAGGATCTTCACATACATGTTTTTGAGATTTCTTGATTTGATTGTCTCATTTACAGCTGAGTGATTTGACGAGAGAGATTTGATGAGAGAACAGAACGTCACCCTGTGCAGCCAGCTTAGCCCATTCGTCTGGTCACCCAAGGGCGCCCTGCTTGACTGATGTCATGTGCATGAGGTATGTATCAAGAAACAAACTTATCAAGAATGGAGCTGATTGCGTAGAAATCTCAATTAGCACACAGAATTGCTGAGGTGTTTGGGGGGTGTGTTTTTGTCAAAATAAGTTTTGGTGTTAGGTTACCAATCAATGTACCACATTATGTTTAATGAAGTGACTGGTAATTTCTGATTGCAGCAAGGTCCTGACTGCTAACAGAGAAGACCGTAGTCTGTCAACTTTCCGTTGGACTATCCACCAGATGCTGAGTGACAGACGCTGATACACTCGCAACCAGACGTCGGGGTTCAGATTGTTTTCAGCGAGTTTGTGTTGGAGAAATTTGGTGGGAAGCTGCACAACTGACCGCCTAAAGGTCAGAATCTAACTTCTTAAGATTAGCAACTTGTGAGATTTTTTTC
>JASTWB010000371.1:0-20881 GCA_032158295.1 Pycnopodia helianthoides | reverse complement strand
AAAATGTATGGAACCCAACAAGGACCAATGTGATTTTGAATTGAAATGACCAGGTTTTTTTTGCGATTTACAGAAATCAAAGTGCTTAATAAGGTTTGTACCATGTATCGCTGCCAGTTTAAGCCCATTACTTCAAGTAAATGTAATCCAGTTTACCTTGGACAAGATGAAATAGTTATATGACTAGGCAACCTGTACATTTAGTAGCAACGAAGGGCCGAGCGCAAAGGATGTTAGGCGATACACTTCGCGGTGACACCATCTTGTTGTGCTATTTTTCACACTCTGGACAAAACGGCATTCCATGTCTTAAACCATGCGACCCATCATGTATGTTGCAGTTCTTACTGTGTAATGTTGCAAGTTCAAGTTTACAACACTTCATGTTTAAAACAGACTATTGATATGTTATTTCAAAATTGTAACTCAATGAATAAAAAAAATCACATGCACGCACATGTCCCCTCGAGGCATTCGTAACGAAATCGTGACCGTTAACTTGGCATAGCGCCCTCGCCCGGCTGTGTTTTCCCCGCTTTAGCCATTGTTCTTTTCAGCCCGCTGCTTTTAAAAATTTGACGGAATCCCACAGGGACCAATGTTTTTTTTTTTAATGAAATAATAGGTTTTTTTTACGGATTGCGGAAGTCATGATGCATAAAATGGTTTGTACCGTGTATTGTTGGCCGTTTCAAGGTCATTATTTTCAGTAAATGTGCTCAAGTTAACCTTGTACAAATGAAATAGTTATTATGTGTATGTATTATGTTACAGAACTGTTGTTATGGCTTTGCTGCCCCTGCCTACCCCACATTTGTTCTCTCGAATAATTAATTTGTTTTGTCAACAAACTTATCTCACGGCTATTTCACCATTTTCTTGAGAGCACAAACTAATTTATGAGGGGGAAATGAGCATCGTAGAGTGTGACCACTAAATTCCTAACTTTGGCATTGATAGCATGACACAACTCTAGGCCTGATGTCCCTTCGAGGCCTTCGTAAAGAAATCCGTAAATCGTGACCGTTATATTGGCATAGCACTCTCTCTCGGCTCTGTTTTCCTCATTTTAGCCATTGTTCTATACAGCCCACTGCCTACATAAAATGTATAGAACCGAACAAGGACCAAAGTGATTTTGCATTGAAATGACCAGGTTTTTTTTCCGATTTACAGAAATCATAGTGCATAATAAGGATTGTACCATGTATCGTTGCCAGTTTAAGCTCATTGCTTCCATTAAATGTAATCCAGTTTACCTTGGACAAGATGAAATAGTTATATGACTAGGCAACCTCTACATTTAGTAGCAACGAAGGGCCGAGCACAAAGGTTGTTAGGCGATACACTTCGCGGTCACACCATCTTGTGTTACTATTTTTTCACCCTTTAGACATAACGACATTCCATGCCTTAAACCATGCGACCCATAATGTATGTTGCAGTTCTTACCGTGTAATGTTGCCAGTTCAAGTTTACAACACTTCATGTTTGAAACAGACTTTTGGCATGCAATACCAAAATTGTAACTCAATGAATAAAAAAAAAATCACATGCACGCACATGTCCCCTCGAGGCATTCGTAACGAATTGGTGACCGTTAACTTGGCATAGCGCTCTCGCCTGGCTGTGTTTTTCCCGCTTGAGCCATTGTTCTTTTCAGCACGCTGCTTTTAAAAATTTGATGGAATCCCATAGGGAACAATGCTTTTTTTTAATGAAAAAATAGGTTGTTTTTTCACGATTTGCGGAAGTCATGATGCATAAAAATGGTTTGTACCGTGTATTGTTAGCAGTTCAAGCTCATTATTTTCAGTGAATGTGCTCAAGTTTACCTGGGACAAATGAAATAGTTATTTTGTTTATGTATTATATGTTACAGAACTGTTGTTATGGCTTTGCTGCCCATGCCAACCCCACTTTTGTTTTCTCGTATAATTAATTTGTTTTGTCAACAAACTTATCTCACGGGTATTTCACCATTTTCTTGAGAGCACAAACTACTTTATAAGGGGGAAATGAGCATCCTACACTGTGACCACCAAATTCCTCACTTTGGCATTGATAGCATGACGCAACTCAAGGCCTGATGTCACTTCGAGGCCTTCGTAACGAAATCGTGACCGTTAAATTGGCATAGCACTCTCTCTCGGCTCTGTTTTCCTCATTTTAGCCATTGTTCTATACAGCCCACTGCCTACATAAAATGTATGGAACCCAACAATGACCAATGTGATTTTGAATTGAAATGACGAGTTTGTTTTTTGCGATTTACAGAAATCATAGTGCTTAATAAGGTTTGTACCATGTATCGCTGTCAGTTTAAGCCCATTACTTCCATTAAATGTAATCCAGTTTACCTTGGACAAGATGAAATAGTAATATGTCTAGGCAACCTGTGCATTTAGTAGCAACAAAGGGCCGAGCACAAAGGATGTTAGGCGATACACTTTGCGGTCACACCATCTTGTTGTACTATTTGTTCACCCTCTGGACAATAAGGACATTCCAAGCCTTAAATCACGCGACCCATCATGTATGTTGCAGTTCTTACCGTGTAATGTTGCCAGTTCAAGTTTTCAACACTTCATGTTTAATACAGACTATTGGCATGTAATACCAAAATTTTAACTCAATTAATAAAAAAATCACATGCACGCACATGTCCCCTCAAGACATTCGTAATAAATGGTGACCGTTAATTTGGCATAGCGCCAACGCCCGGCTGTGTTTTCCCCTCTTAGCCATTGTTCTTTTCAGCCCGCTGCTTTTATAAATTTGATGGAATCCCACAGGGACCAATGTGATTTTAAAATGAAATGATAGTTGTGTTTTTTACGATTTGCGGAAGTCATGATGAATAAAATGGTTTGTACCGTGAATTGTTGGCAGTTCAAGCTCATTATTTTCAGTAAATGAGCTCAAGTTTACCTTGGACAAATGAAATAGCTATTATGTGTATGTATTATGTTACAGAACTGTTGTTATGGCTTTGCTGCCCCTGCCAACCCCACTTATTTTCTCTCGTATAATTAATTTGTTTTGTCAACAAACTTATCTCACGGCTATTTCACCATTTTCTTGAGAGCACAAACTAATTTATGAGGGGAAATGAGCATCGTAGAGTGTGACCACTAAATTCCTCACTTTGGCATTGATAGCATGACACAACTCAAGGCCTGATGTCCCTTCGAGGCCTTCGTAACGAAATCGTGACCGTTAAATTGGCATAGCACCCTCGCTCGGCTCTGTTTTCCTCATTTTAGCCATTGTTCTATACAGCCCACTGTCCTACATAAAATGTATGGAACCGAACAAGGACCAAAGTGATTTTGAATTGAAATGACCAGGGTTTTTTTTCCGATTTACAGAAATCATAGTGCATAATAAGGTTTGTACCATGTATCTTTGCCAGTTTAAGCTCATTGCTTCCATTAAATGTAATCCAGTTTACCTTGGACAAGATGAAATAGTTATATGACTAGGCAACCTGTACATTTAGTAGCAACGAAGGGCCGAGCACAAAGGTTGTTAGGCGATACACTTCGCGGTCACACCATCTTGTATTACTATTTTTTCACCCTTTAGACATAACGACATTCCACGCCTTAAACCATGCGACCCATCATGTATGTTGCAGTTCTTACCGTGTAATGTTGCCAGTTCAAGTTTACAACACTTCATGTTTAAAACAGACTATTGGCATGCAATACCAAAATTGTAACTCAATGAATAAAAAAAAAATCACATGCACGCACATGTCCCCTCGAGGCATTCGTAACGAATTGGTGACCGTTAAGTTGGCATAGCGCTCTCGCCCGGCTGTGTTTTCCCCGCTTGAGCCATTGTTCTTTTCAGCCCGCTGCTTTAAAAAATTTGATGGAATCCCACAGGGACCAATGTTTTTATTTAATGAAACAAATAGGTTGTTTTTTTCACGATTTGCGGAAGTCATGATGCAAAAAATGGTTTGTACCGTGTATTGTTAGCAGTTCAAGCTCATTATTTTCAGTGAATGTGCTCAAGTTTACCTGGGACAAATGAAATAGTTATTTTGTTTATGTATTATATGTTACAGAACTGTTGTTATGGCTTTGCTGCCCATGCCAACCCCACTTTTGTTTTCTCGTATAATTAATTTGTTTTGTCAACAAACTTATCTCACGGGTATTTCACCATTTTCTTGAGAGCACAAACTACTTTATAAGGGGGAAATGAGCATCCTACACTGTGACCACCAAATTCCTCACTTTGGCATTGATAGCATGACGCAACTCAAGGCCTGATGTCACTTCGAGGCCTTCGTAACGAAATCGTGACCGTTAAATTGGCATAGCACTCTCTCTCGGCTCTGTTTTCCTCATTTTAGCCATTGTTCTATACAGCCCACTGCCTACATAAAATGTATGGAACCCAACAAGGACCAATGTGATTTTGAATTGAAATGACCAGGTTTTTTTTGCGATTTACAGAAATCATAGTGCTTAATAAAGTTTTGTACCATGTATCGCTGCCAGTTTAAGCCCATTACTTCCAGTAAATGTAATCCAGTTTACCTTGGACAAGATGAAATAGTAATATTCTAGGCAACTTTTGCATTTAGTAGCAACAAAGGGCCGAGCACAAAGGATGTTAGGCGATACACTTCGCGGTGACACCATCTTGTTGTACTATTTTTTCACACTCTGGACATAACGGCATTCCATGTCTTAAACCATGCGACCCATCATGTATGTTGCAGTTCTTACCGTGTAATGTTGCCAGTTCAAGTTTACAACACTTCATGTTTAAAACAGACTATTGACATGTTATACCAAAATTGTAACTCAATGAATAAAAAAAATCACATGCACGCACATGTCCCTTCGAGGCATTCGTAACGAAATCGTGACCGTTAACTTGGTATAGCGCCTCGCCCGGCTGTGTTTTCCCCGCTTTGGCCATTGTTCTTTACAGCCACGCTGCTTTTAAAAATTTGATGGAATCCCACAGGGACCAATGTTTTTTTTAATGAAAAAAATAGGTTGTTTTTTTCACGATTTGCGGAAGTCATGATGCATAAAATGGTTTGTACCGTGTATTGTTGGCCGTTTCAAGCTCATTATTTTCAGGAATGTGCTCAAGTTTACCTGGGATAAATGAAATAGTTTATTTGTGTATGTATTATGTTACAGAACTGTTGTTATGGCTTTGCTGCCCCTGCCAACCCCACTTTTGTTTTCTCGTATAATTAATTTGTTTTGTCAACAAACATATCTCACGGTATTTCACCATTTTCTTGAGAGCACAAAGTAATTTATGAGGGGGAAATGAGCATCCTACACTGTGACCACCAAATTCCTAACTTTGGCATTGATAGCATGAAACAACTCAAGGCCTGATGTCACTTCGAGGCTTTCGTAACGAAATCGTGACCGTTAAATTGGCATAGCACTCTCTCTCGGCTCTGTTTTCCTCATTTTAGCCATTGTTCTATACAGCCCACTGCCTGCATAAAATGTATGGAACCCAACAAGGACCAATGTGATTTGATGAAATGAAGGAACATAAGGAACTATGTGGTTAGCATTTTTATGCCCGATTGGGAAAGTGAAAGACATACAATGAGGCACGCGAGCACAAAGGATGTTAGGCGATACACTTCGCGGTGACACCATCTTGTTGTACAATTTTTTCACCCTGTGGACATAACGGCATTCCATGTCTTAAACCATGCGACCCATCATGTATGTTGCAGTTCTTACCGTGTAATGTTGCCAGTTCAAGTTTACAACACTTCATGTTTAAAACAGACTATTGACATGTTATACCCAAATTGTAACTCAATGAATAAAAAAAAATCACATGCACGCACATGTCCCCTCGAGGCATTCGTAACGAAATGGTGACCGTTAACTTGGTATAGCGCCCTCGCCCGGCTGTGTTTTCCCCGCTTTGGCCATTGTTCTTTCAGCACGCTGCTTTAAAAATTTGATGGAATCCCACAGGGACCAATGTTTTTTTTTAATGAAAAAAATAGGTTGTTTTTTCACGATTTGCGGAAGTCATGAGCATAAAATGGTTTGTACCGTGTATTGTTGCAGTTTCAAGCTCATTATTTTCAGTGAATGTGCTCAAGTTTACCTGGATAAATGAAATAGTTATTTTGTGTATGTATTATGTTACAGAACTGTTGTTATGGCTTTGCTGCCCCTGCCAACCCCACTTTTGTTTTTGTATAATTAATTTGTTTGTCAACAAACTTATCTCACGGGTATTTCACCATTTTCTTGAGAGCACAAACTAATTTATGAGGGGGAAATGAGCATCCTACACTGTGACCACTAAATTCCTAACTTTGGCATTGATAGCATGAAACAACTCAAAGGCCTGATGTCACTTCGAGGCTTTCGTAACGAAATCGTGTGACCGTTAAATTGGCATAGCACTCTCTCTCTCGGCTCTGTTTTCCTCATTTTAGCCATTGTTCTATACAGCCCACTGCCTGCATAAAATGTATGGAACCCAACAAGGACCAATATGATTTTGAATGGAAATGACTAGGTTTTTTTTGCGATTTACAGAAATCAAAGTGCTTAATAAGGTTTGTACCGTGTATCGCTGCCAGTTTAAGCCCATTACTTCCAGTAAATGTAATCCAGTTTACCTTGGACAAGATGAAATAGTAATATGTCTAGGCAACCTGTGCATTTAGTAGCAACAAAGGGCCGAGCACAAAGGATGTTAGGCGATACACTTTGCGGTCACACCATCTTGTTGTACTATTTGTTCACCCTCTGGACATAAGGACATTCCATGCTTAAACCATGCGACCCATAATGTATGTTGCAGTTCTTACCGTGTAATGTTGCCAGTTCAAGTTTACAACACTTCATGTTTAAAACAGACTAATGGCATGTAATACCAAAATTTTAACTCAATTAATAAAAAAAATCACATGCACGCACATGTCCCTTCGAGGCATTCGTAACGAACTGGTGACCGTTAACTTGGCATAGCGCTCTCGCCCGGCTGTGTTTTCCCCGCTTGAGCATTGTTCTTTTCAGCCCGCTGCTTTTAAAAATTTGATGGAATCCCACAGGGACCAATGTTTTTTTTAATGAAAAAAATAGGTTGTTTTTTTCACGATTTGCGGAAGTCATGACGCATAAAATGGTTTGTACCGTGTATTGTTGGCCGTTTCAAGCTCATTATTTTCAGGAATGTGCTCAAGTTTACCTGGGATAATGAAATAGTTATTTTGTGTATGTATTATGTTACAGAACTGTTGTTATGGCTTTGCTGCCCCTGCCAACCCCACTTTTGTTTTCTCGTATAATTAATTTGTTTTGTCAACAAACATATCTCACGGGATTTCACCATTTTCTTGAGAGCACAAAGTAATTTATGAGGGGAAATGAGCATCCTACACTGTGACCACCAAATTCCTAACTTTGGCATTGATAGCATGAAACAACTCAAGGCCTGATGTCACTTCGAGGCTTTCGTAACGAAATCGTGACCGTTAAATTGGCATAGCACTCTCTCTCGGCTCTGTTTTCCTCATTTTAGCCATTGTTCTATACAGCCCACTGCCTGCATAAAATGTATGGAACCCAACAAGGACCAATGTGATTTTGAATGGAAATGACTAGGTTTTTTTTGCGATTTACAGAAATCAAAGTGCTTAATAAGGTTTGTACCGTGTATCGCTGCCAGTTTAAGCCCATTACTTCCAGTAAATGTAATCCAGTTTACCTTGGACAAGATGAAATAGTAATATGTCTAGGCAACCTGTGCATTTAGTAGCAACAAAGGGCCGAGCACAAAGGATGTTAGGCGATTACACTTTGCGGTCACACCATCTTGTTGTACTATTTGTTCACCCTCTGGACATAAGGACATTCCATGCCTTAAACCATGCGACCCATAATGTATGTTGCAGTTCTTACCGTGTAATGTTGCCAGTTCAAGTTTACAACACTTCATGTTTAAAAACAGACTAATGGCATGTAATACCAAAATTTAACTCAATTAATAAAAAAAATCACATGCACGCACATGTCCCCTTCGAGGCATTCGTAACGAACTGGTGACCGTTAACTTGGCATAGCGCTCTCGCCCGGCTGTGTTTTCCCCGCTTGAGCCATTGTTCTTTTCAGCCCGCTGCTTTAAAAAATTTGATGGAATCCCACAGGGACCAATGTTTTTTTTAATGAAAAAAATAGGTTGTTTTTTTCACGATTTGCGGAAGTCATGATGCATAAAAATGGTTTGTACCGTGTATTGTTGCCGTTCAAGCTCATTATTTTCAGGAATGTGCTCAAGTTTACCTGGGAAAATGAAATAGTTATTTTGTTATGTATTATGTTACAGAACTGTTGTTATGGCTTTGCTGCCCCTGCCAACCCCACTTTTGTTTTCTCGTATAATTAATTTGTTTTGTCAACAAACTATCTCACGGGTATTTCACCATTTTCTTGAGAGCACAAAGTATTTATAGGGGGAAATGAGCATCCTACACTGTGACCACCAAATTCCTAACTTTGGCATTGATAGCATGAACCAACTCAAGGCCTGATGTCACTTCGAGGCTTCGTAACGAAATCGTGACCGTTAAATTGGCATAGCACTCTCTCTCGGCTCTGTTTTCCTCATTTTAGCCATTGTTCTATACAGCCCACTGCCTGCATAAAATGTATGGAACCCAACAAGGACCAATGTGATTTTGAATGGAAATGACTAGGTTTTTTTTGCGATTTACAGAAATCAAAGTGCTTAATAAGGTTTGTACCGTGTATCGCTGCCAGTTTAAGCCCATTACTTCCAGTAAATGTAATCCAGTTTACCTTGGACAAGATGAAATAGTAATATGTCTAGGCAACCTGTGCATTTAGTAGCAACAAAGGGCCGAGCACAAAGGATGTTAGGCGATACACTTTGCGGTCACACCATCTTGTTGTACTATTTGTTCACCCTCTGGACATAAGGACATTCCATGCCTTAAACCATGCGACCCATAATGTATGTTGCAGTTCTTACCGTGTAATGTTGCCAGTTCAAGTTTACAACACTTCATGTTTAAAACAGACTAATGGCATGTAATACCAAAATTTTAACTCAATTAATAAAAAAAAATCACATGCACGCACATGTCCCTTCGAGGCATTCGTAACGAACTGGTGACCGTTAACTTGGCATAGCGCTCTCGCCCGGCTGTGTTTTCCCCGCTTGAGCCATTGTTCTTTTCAGCCCGCTGCTTCTAAAAATTTGATGGAATCCCACAGGGACCAATGGTTTTTTTTAATGAAAAAAATAGGTTGTTTTTTCACGATTTGCGGAAGTCATGATGCATAAAATGGTTTGTACCGTGTATTGTTAGCAGTTCAAGCTCATTATTTTCAGTGAATGAGCTCAAGTTTACCTTGGACAAATGAAATAGTTATTTTGTGTTTGTATTATGTTACAGAACTGTTGTTATGGCTTTGCTGCCCCTGCCAACCCCACTTTTGTTTTTTGTATTATTAATATGTTCTGTCAACAAACTTATCTCACGGCTATTTCACCATTTTCTTGAGAGCACAAACTAATTTATGAGGGGGAAATGAGCATCGTAGACTGTGACCACTAAATTCCTAACTTTGGCATTGATAGCATGACACAACTCTAGGCCTGATATCCCTTCGAGGCCTTCGTAACGAAATCCGAAATCGTGACCGTTATATTGGCATAGCACTCTCTCTCGGCTCTGTTTTCCTCATTTTAGTCATTGTTCTATACAGCCCACTGCCTACATAAAATGTATTGAACCGAACAAGGACCAATGTGATTTTGAATTGAAATGACTAGTTTTTTTGCGATTTACAGAAATCATAGTGCATAATAACGTTTGTACCATGTATCGTTGCCAGTTTAAGCTCATTGCTTCCATTAAATGTAATCCAGTTTACCTTGGACAAGATGAAATAGTTATATGACTAGGCAACCTGTACATTTAGTAGCAACGAAGGGCCGAGCACAAAGGTTGTTAGGCGATACACTTCGCGGTCACACCATCTTGTATTACTATTTTTTCACCCTTTAGACATAACGACATTCCACGCCTTAAACCATGCGACCCATCATGTATGTTGCAGTTCTTACCGTGTAATGTTGCCAGTTCAAGTTTACAACACTTCATGTTTAAAACAGACTATTGGCATGCAATACCAAAATTGTAACTCAATGAATAAAAAAAAATCACATGCACGCACATGTCCCCTCGAGGCATTCGTAACGAATTGGTGACCGTTAAGTTGGCATAGCGCTCTCGCCCGGCTGTGTTTTCCCCGCTTGAGCCATTGTTCTTTTCAGCCCGCTGCTTTAAAAAATTTGATGGAATCCCACAGGGACCAATGTTTTTATTTAATGAAACAAATAGGTTGTTTTTTCACGATTTGCGGAAGTCATGATGCAAAAAATGGTTTGTACCGTGTATTGTTAGCAGTTCAAGCTCATTATTTTCAGTGAATGTGCTCAAGTTTACCTGGGACAAATGAAATAGTTATTTTGTTATGTATTATGTTACAGAACTGTTGTTATGGCTTTGCTGCCATGCCAACCCCACTTGTTTCTGTATAATTATTTGTTTTGTCAACAACTTATCTCACGGGTATTTCACCATTTCTGAGAGCACAAACTACTTTAAAGGGGAAATGAGCATCCTACACTGTGACCACCAAATTCCTCACTTTGCATTGATCATGACGCAATCAAGCCTGATGTCACTTCGAGCTCGTACGAAATCGTGACCGTTAATTTGGCATGCACTCTCTCTCGGCTCTGTTTTCCTCATTTAGCTTGTTCTATACAGCCCATGCTGCATAAAATGTATGGAACCAACAAGGACAATGTGATTTGAATGAAATGACTAGGTTTTTTGCGATTTACAGAAATCAAAGTGCTTAACAACGTTTTTTCACGATTTGCGAGTCATGATGCAAAATGTTTGTACGTGTATTGTTAGCAGTTCAAGCTCATTATTTTCAGTGAATGTGCTCAAGTTACCTGGGACAAATGAATAGTTATTTTGTTTATGTTATATGTTACAGAACTGTTGTTATGGCTTGCGCCCATGCCAACCACTTTGTTTTCTCGTATAATTATTTGTTTTGTCAACAACTATCTCACGGTATTTCACCATTTCTTGAGAGCACAAACTACTCATGACGCAACTCAAGGCCTGATGTCACTTCGAGGCCTTCGTAACGAAATCGTGACCGTTAAATTGGCATAGCACTCTCTCTCGGCTCTGTTTTCCTCATTTTAGCCATTGTTCTATACAGCCCACTGCCTACATAAAATGTATGGAACCCAACAAGGACCAATGTGATTTTGAATTGAAATGACCAGTTTTTTTTCGATTTGCAGAAATCATAGTGCATAATAAGGTTTGTACCATGTATCGTTGCCAGTTTAAGCTCATTGATTCCAGTAAATGTAATCCAGTTTATCTTGGACAAGATGAAATAGTTATATGACTAGGCAACCTGTACATTTAGTAGCAACGAAGGGCCGAGCACAAAGGATGTTAGGCGATACACTTCGCGGTGACACCATCTTGTTGTGCTATTTTTCACACTCTGGACAAAACGGCATTCCATGTCTTAAACCATGCGACCCATCATGTATGTTGCAGTTCTTACTGTGTAATGTTGCAAGTTCAAGTTTACAACACTTCATGTTTAAAACAGACTATTGATATGTTATTTCAAAATTGTAACTCAATGAATAAAAAAAATCACATGCACGCACATGTCCCCTCGAGGCATTCGTAACGAAATCGTGACCGTTAACTTGGCATAGCGCCCTCGCCCGGCTGTGTTTTCCCCGCTTTAGCCATTGTTCTTTTCAGCCCGCTGCTTTTAAAAATTTGACGGAATCCCACAGGGACCAATGTTTTTTTTTTTTTAATGAAATAATAGGTTTTTTTTACGGATTGCGGAAGTCATGATGCATAAAATGGTTTGTACCGTGTATTGTTGGCCGTTTCAAGCTCATTATTTTCAGTAAATGTGCTCAAGTTAACCTTGTACAAATGAAATAGTTATTATGTGTATGTATTATGTTACAGAACTGTTGTTATGGCTTTGCTGCCCCTGCCTACCCCACATTTGTTCTCTCGAATAATTAATTTGTTTTGTCAACAAACTTATCTCACGGCTATTTCACCATTTTCTTGAGAGCACAAACTAATTTATGAGGGGGAAATGAGCATCGTAGAGTGTGACCACTAAATTCCTAACTTTGGCATTGATAGCATGACACAACTCTAGGCCTGATGTCCCTTCGAGGCCTTCGTAAAGAAATCCGAAATCGTGACCGTTATATTGGCATAGCACTCTCTCTCGGCTCTGTTTTCCTCATTTTAGCCATTGTTCTATACAGCCCACTGCCTACATAAAATGTATAGAACCGAACAAGGACCAAAGTGATTTTGCATTGAAATGACCAGGTTTTTTTTTCCGATTTACAGAAATCATAGTGCATAATAAGGATTGTACCATGTATCGTTGCCAGTTTAAGCTCATTGCTTCCATTAAATGTAATCCAGTTTACCTTGGACAAGATGAAATAGTTATATGACTAGGCAACCTCTACATTTAGTAGCAACGAAGGGCCGAGCACAAAGGTTGTTAGGCGATACACTTCGCGGTCACACCATCTTGTGTTACTATTTTTTCACCCTTTAGACATAACGACATTCCATGCCTTAAACCATGCGACCCATAATGTATGTTGCAGTTCTTACCGTGTAATGTTGCCAGTTCAAGTTTACAACACTTCATGTTTGAAACAGACTTTTGGCATGCAATACCAAAATTGTAACTCAATGAATAAAAAAAAAATCACATGCACGCACATGTCCCCTCGAGGCATTCGTAACGAATTGGTGACCGTTAACTTGGCATAGCGCTCTCGCCTGGCTGTGTTTTTCCCGCTTGAGCCATTGTTCTTTTCAGCACGCTGCTTTTAAAAATTTGATGGAATCCCATAGGGAACAATGCTTTTTTTTAATGAAAAAATAGGTTGTTTTTTTCACGATTTGCGGAAGTCATGATGCATAAAATGGTTTGTACCGTGTATTGTTAGCAGTTCAAGCTCATTATTTTCAGTGAATGTGCTCAAGTTTACATGGGACAAATGAAATAGTTATTATGTGTATGTATTATGTTACAGAACTGTTGTTATGGCTTTGCTGCCCCTGCCAACCCAAATTTGTTGTCTCGTATAATTAATTTGTTTTGTCAACAAACTTATCTCACGGGTATTTCACCATTTTCTTGAGAGCACAAAGTAATTTATAAGGGGGAAATGAGCATCCTACACTGTGACCACCAAATTCCTAGCTTTGGCATTGATAGCATGACACAACTCAAGGCCTGATGTCACTTCGAGGCCTTCGTAACGAAATCGTGACCGTTAAATTGGCATAGCACTCTCTCTCGGCTCTGTTTTCCTCATTTTAGCCATTGTTCTATACAGCCCACTGCCTACATAAAATGTATGGAACCCAACAATGACCAATGTGATTTTGAATTGAAATGACGAGTTTGTTTTTTGCGATTTACAGAAATCATAGTGCTTAATAAGGTTTGTACCATGTATCGCTGTCAGTTTAAGCCCATTACTTCCATTAAATGTAATCCAGTTTACCTTGGACAAGATGAAATAGTAATATGTCTAGGCAACCTGTGCATTTAGTAGCAACAAAGGGCCGAGCACAAAGGATGTTAGGCGATACACTTTGCGGTCACACCATCTTGTTGTACTATTTGTTCACCCTCTGGACAATAAGGACATTCCAAGCCTTAAATCCACGCGACCCATCATGTATGTTGCAGTTCTTACCGTGTAATGTTGCCAGTTCAAGTTTTCAACACTTCATGTTTAATACAGACTATTGGCATGTAATACCAAAATTTTAACTCAATTAATAAAAAAATCACATGCACGCACATGTCCCCTCAAGACATTCGTAATAAATGGTGACCGTTAATTTGGCATAGCGCCAACGCCCGGCTGTGTTTTCCCCCTCTTAGCCATTGTTCTTTTCAGCCCGCTGCTTTTATAAATTTGATGGAATCCCACAGGGACCAATGTGATTTTAAAATGAAATGATAGTTGTGTTTTTTTACGATTTGCGGAAGTCATGATGAATAAAATGGTTTGTACCGTGAATTGTTGGCAGTTCAAGCTCATTATTTTCAGTAAATGAGCTCAAGTTTACCTTGGACAAATGAAATAGCTATTATGTGTATGTATTATGTTACAGAACTGTTGTTATGGCTTTGCTGCCCCTGCCAACCCCACTTATTTTCTCTCGTATAATTAATTTGTTTTGTCAACAAACTTATCTCACGGCTATTTCACCATTTTCTTGAGAGCACAAACTAATTTATGAGGGGGAAATGAGCATCGTAGAGTGTGACCACTAAATTCCTCACTTTGGCATTGATAGCATGACACACTCAAGGCCTGATGTCCCTTCGAGGCCTTCGTAACGAAATCGTGACCGTTAAATTGGCATAGCACCCTCGCTCGGCTCTGTTTTCCTCATTTTAGCCATTGTTCTATACAGCCCACTGTCTACATAAAATGTATGGAACCGAACAAGGACCAAAGTGATTTTGAATTGAAATGACCAGGTTTTTTTTCCGATTTACAGAAATCATAGTGCATAATAAGGTTTGTACCATGTATCTTTGCCAGTTTAAGCTCATTGCTTCCATTAAATGTAATCCAGTTTACCTTGGACAAGATGAAATAGTTATATGACTAGGCAACCTGTACATTTAGTAGCAACGAAGGGCCGAGCACAAAGGTTGTTAGGCGATACACTTCGCGGTCACACCATCTTGTATTACTATTTTTTCACCCTTTAGACATAACGACATTCCACGCCTTAAACCATGCGACCCATCATGTATGTTGCAGTTCTTACCGTGTAATGTTGCCAGTTCAAGTTTACAACACTTCATGTTTAAAACAGACTATTGGCATGCAATACCAAAATTGTAACTCAATGAATAAAAAAAAATCACATGCACGCACATGCCCCCTCGAGGCATTCGTAACGAATTGGTGACCGTTAAGTTGGCATAGCGCTCTCGCCCGGCTGTGTTTTCCCCGCTTGAGCCATTGTTCTTTTCAGCCCGCTGCTTTAAAAAATTTGATGGAATCCCACAGGGACCAATGTTTTTATTTAATGAAACAAATAGGTTGTTTTTTTCACGATTTGCGGAAGTCATGATGCAAAAAATGGTTTGTACCGTGTATTGTTAGCAGTTCAAGCTCATTATTTTCAGTGAATGTGCTCAAGTTTACCTGGGACAAATGAAATAGTTATTTTGTTTATGTATTATATGTTACAGAACTGTTGTTATGGCTTTGCTGCCCATGCCAACCCCACTTTTGTTTTCTCGTATAATTAATTTGTTTTGTCAACAAACTTATCTCACGGGTATTTCACCATTTTCTTGAGAGCACAAACTACTTTATAAGGGGGAAATGAGCATCCTACACTGTGACCACCAAATTCCTCACTTTGGCATTGATAGCATGACGCAACTCAAGGCCTGATGTCACTTCGAGGCCTTCGTAACGAAATCGTGACCGTTAAATTGGCATAGCACTCTCTCTCGGCTCTGTTTTCCTCATTTTAGCCATTGTTCTATACAGCCCACTGCCTACATAAAATGTATGGAACCCAACAAGGACCAATGTGATTTTGAATTGAAATGACCAGGTTTTTTTTGCGATTTACAGAAATCATAGTGCTTAATAAAGTTTTGTACCATGTATCGCTGCCAGTTTAAGCCCATTACTTCCAGTAAATGTAATCCAGTTTACCTTGGACAAGATGAAATAGTAATATCTCTAGGCAACTTTTGCATTTAGTAGCAACAAAGGGCCGAGCACAAAGGATGTTAGGCGATACACTTCGCGGTGACACCATCTTGTTGTACAATTTTTTCACCCTGTGGACATAACGGCATTCCATGTCTTAAACCATGCGACCCATCATGTATGTTGCAGTTCTTACCGTGTAATGTTGCCAGTTCAAGTTTACAACACTTCATGTTTAAAACAGACTATTGACATGTTATACCCAAATTGTAACTCAATGAATAAAAAAAAATCACATGCACGCACATGTCCCCTCGAGGCATTCGTAACGAAATCGTGACCGTTAACTTGGTATAGCGCCCTCGCCCGGCTGTGTTTTCCCCGCTTTGGCCATTGTTCTTTACAGCACGCTGCTTTTAAAAATTTGATGGAATCCCACAGGGACCAATGTTTTTTTTTTAATGAAAAAAATAGGTTGTTTTTTTCACGATTTGCGGAAGTCATGACGCATAAAATGGTTTGTACCGTGTATTGTTGGCCGTTTCAAGCTCATTATTTTCAGGAATGTGCTCAAGTTTACCTGGATAAATGAAATAGTTATTTTGTGTATGTATTATGTTACAGAACTGTTGTTATGGCTTTGCTGCCCCTGCCAACCCCACTTTTGTTTTCTCGTATAATTAATTTGTTTTGTCAACAAACATATCTCACGGGTATTTCACCATTTTCTTGAGAGCACAAAGTAATTTATGAGGGGGAAATGAGCATCCTACACTGTGACCACCAAATTCCTAACTTTGGCATTGATAGCATGAAACAACTCAAGGCCTGATGTCACTTCGAGGCTTTCGTAACGAAATCGTGACCGTTAAATTGGCATAGCACTCTCTCTCGGCTCTGTTTTCCTCATTTTAGCCATTGTTCTATACAGCCCACTGCCTGCATAAAATGTATGGAACCCAACAAGGACCAATGTGATTTTGAATGGAAATGACTAGGTTTTTTTTGCGATTTACAGAAATCAAAGTGCTTAATAAGGTTTGTACCGTGTATCGTTGCCAGTTTAAGCCCATTACTTCCAGTAAATGTAATCCAGTTTACCTTGGACAAGATGAAATAGTAATATGTCTAGGCAACCTGTGCATTTAGTAGCAACAAAGGGCCGAGCACAAAGGATGTTAGGCGATACACTTTGCGGTCACACCATCTTGTTGTACTATTTGTTCACCCTCTGGACATAAGGACATTCCATGCCTTAAACCATGCGACCCATAATGTATGTTGCAGTTCTTACCGTGTAATGTTGCCAGTTCAAGTTTACAACACTTCATGTTTAAAACAGACTAATGGCATGTAATACCAAAATTTTAACTCAATTAATAAAAAAATCACATGCACGCACATGTCCCTTCGAGGCATTCGTAACGAACTGGTGACCGTTAACTTGGCATAGCGCTCTCGCCCGGCTGTGTTTTCCCCGCTTGAGCCATTGTTCTTTTCAGCCCGCTGCTTCTAAAAATTTGATGGAATCCCACAGGGACCAATGGTTTTTTTAATGAAAAAAATAGGTTGTTTTTTCACGATTTGCGGAAGTCATGATGCATAAAATGGTTTGTACCGTGTATTGTTAGCAGTTCAAGCTCATTATTTTCAGTGAATGAGCTCAAGTTTACCTTGGACAAATGAAATAGTTATTTTGTGTTTGTATTATGTTACAGAACTGTTGTTATGGCTTTGCTGCCCCTGCCAACCCCACTTTTGTTTTTTGTATTATTAATATGTTCTGTCAACAAACTTATCTCACGGCTATTTCACCATTTTCTTGAGAGCACAAACTAATTTATGAGGGGGAAATGAGCATCGTAGACTGTGACCACTAAATTCCTAACTTTGGCATTGATAGCATGACACAACTCTAGGCCTGATATCCCTTCGAGGCCTTCGTAACGAAATCCGAAATCGTGACCGTTATATTGGCATAGCACTCTCTCTCGGCTCTGTTTTCCTCATTTTAGTCATTGTTCTATACAGCCCACTGCCTACATAAAATGTATTGAACCGAACAAGGACCAATGTGATTTTGAATTGAAATGACTAGTTTTTTTGCGATTTACAGAAATCATAGTGCATAATAACGTTTGTACCATGTATCGTTGCCAGTTTAAGCTCATTGCTTCCATTAAATGTAATCCAGTTTACCTTGGACAAGATGAAATAGTTATATGACTAGGCAACCTGTACATTTAGTAGCAACGAAGGGCCGAGCACAAAGGTGTTAGGCGATACACTTCGCGGTCACACCATCTTGTATTACTATTTTTTCACCCTTTAGACATAACGACATTCCACGCCTTAAACCATGCGACCCATCATGTATGTTGCAGTTCTTACCGTGTAATGTTGCCAGTTCAAGTTTACAACACTTCATGTTTAAAACAGACTATTGGCATGCAATACCAAAATTGTAACTCAATGAATAAAAAAAAATCACATGCACGCACATGTCCCCTCGAGGCATTCGTAACGAATTGGTGACCGTTAATTGGCATAGCGCTCTCGCCCGGCTGTGTTTTCCCCGCTTGAGCCATTGTTCTTTTCAGCCCGCTGCTTTAAAAAATTTGATGGAATCCCACAGGGACCAATGTTTTTATTTAATGAAACAAATAGGTTGTTTTTTCACGATTTGCGGAAGTCATGATGCAAAAAATGTTTGTACCGTGTATTGTTAGCAGTTCAAGCTCATTATTTTCAGTGAATGTGCTCAAGTTTACCTGGGACAAATGAAATAGTTATTTTGTTTATGTATTAATGTTACAGAACTGTTGTTATGGCTTTGCTGCCCATGCCAACCCCACTTTTGTTTTCTCGTATAATTAATTTGTTTTGTCAACAAACTTATCTCACGGGTATTTCACCATTTTCTTGAGAGCACAAACTAATTTATAAGGGGGAAATGAGCATCCTACACTGTGACCACCAAATTCCTCACTTTGGCATTGATAGCATGACACAACTCAAGGCCTGATGTCACTTCGAGGCCTTCGTAACGAAATCGTGACCGTTAAATTGGCATAGCACTCTCTCTCGGCTCTGTTTTCCTCATTTTAGCCATTGTTCTATACAGCCCACTGCCTGCATAAAATGTATGGAACCCAACAAGGACCAATGTGATTTTGAATGGAAATGACTAGTTTTTTTTGCGATTTACAGAAATCAAAGTGCTTAATAAGGTTTGTACCGTGTATCGCTGCCAGTTTAAGCCCATTACTTCCAGTAAATGTAATCCAGTTTACCTTGGACAAGATGAAATAGTAATATGTCTAGGCAACCTGTGCATTTAGTAGCAACAAAGGGCCGAGCACAAAGGATGTTAGGCGATACACTTTGCGGTCACACCATCTTGTTGTACTATTTGTTCACCCTCTGGACATAAGGACATTCCATGCCTTAAACCATGCGACCCATAATGTATGTTGCAGTTCTTACCGTGTAATGTTGCCAGTTCAAGTTTACAACACTTCATGTTTAAAACAGACTAATGGCATGTAATACCAAAATTTTAACTCAATTAATAAAAAAAATCACATGCACGCACATGTCCCTTCGAGGCATTCGTAACGAACTGGTGACCGTTAACTTGGCATAGCGCTCTCGCCCGGCTGTGTTTTCCCCGCTTGAGCCATTGTTCTTTTCAGCCCGCTGCTTCTAAAAATTTGATGGAATCCCACAGGGACCAATGGTTTTTTTTAATGAAAAAAATAGGTTGTTTTTTTCACGATTTGCGGAAGTCATGATGCATAAAATGGTTTGTACCGTGTATTGTTAGCAGTTCAAGCTCATTATTTTCAGTGAATGAGCTCAAGTTTACCTTGGACAAATGAAATAGTTATTTTGTGTTTGTATTATGTTACAGAACTGTTGTTATGGCTTTGCTGCCCCTGCCAACCCCACTTTTGTTTTTTGTATTATTAATATGTTCTGTCAACAAACTTATCTCACGGCTATTTCACCATTTTCTTGAGAGCACAAACTAATTTATGAGGGGGAAATGAGCATCGTAGACTGTGACCACTAAATTCCTAACTTTGGCATTGATAGCATGACACAACTCTAGGCCTGATATCCCTTCGAGGCCTTCGTAACGAAATCCGAAATCGTGACCGTTAAATTGGCATAGCACTCTCTCTCGGCTCTGTTTTCCTCATTTTAGCCATTGTTCTATACACCCCACTGCCTACATAAAATGTATGGAACCGAACAAGGACCAATGTGATTTTGAATTGAAATGACCAGGTTTTTTTTGCGATTTACAGAAATCAAAGTGCTTAATAAGGTTTGTACCATGTATCGCTGCCAGTTTAAGCCCATTACTTCCAGTAAATGTAATCCAGTTTACCTTGGACAAGATGAAATAGTAATATGTCTAGGCAACTGTGCATTTAGTAGCAAACAAAGGGCCGAGCACAAAAGGATGTTAGGCGATACACTTTGCGGTCACACCATCTTGTTGTACTATTTGTTCACCCTCGGACAATAAGGACATTCCAAGCCTTAAAACCATGCGACCCATCATGTATGTTGCAGTTCTTACCGTGTAATGTTGCCAGTTCAAGTTTTCAACACTTCATGTTTAATACAGACTATTGGCATGTAATACCAAAATTTTAACTCAATTAATAAAAAAAATCACATGCACGCACATGTCCCCTCGAGACATTCGTAATAAATGGTGACCGTTAATTTGGCATAGCGCCAACGCCCGGCTGTGTTTTCCCCCTTTAGCCATTGTTCTTTTCAGCCCGCTGCTTTTAAAATTTGATGGAATCCCACAGGGGCCTGAGTTTAAAAAAAATTTTAAATTGGTTTTCCCCCTGGGGCGGGGGGGTTTTTTTTGATTGTTCTTTTCAGGCTTTTTAAAAAATTTTAGGAAAAAAGGGCCAAATTTTTTTTTTTAAAAAAAATATTTTTTTTTAAACTTTTTAAGCTGCCCCCC
The DNA here is from genome assembly GCA_032158295.1 of Pycnopodia helianthoides. Classification (NCBI taxonomy): domain Eukaryota; kingdom Metazoa; phylum Echinodermata; class Asteroidea; order Forcipulatida; family Asteriidae; genus Pycnopodia; species Pycnopodia helianthoides. The sequence goes on along the minus strand of JASTWB010000371.1, from coordinate 21 downwards.
CCTTTTTTTTCCCTTTTTTTT
>JASTWB010000370.1:0-20904 GCA_032158295.1 Pycnopodia helianthoides | reverse complement strand
TTGTGGGAATTTTCCCTTGCCTGCAAGATGAAAATGTTGGCAGCTTGCTAGAGTGGTCTTTTGCTATAAGATTTCCTTGAAATCGTACACTTTTAATTTAAACTGTTGAAGTTGTTAAACCTTCAATATTTGAAGTTGTTGATACTTTTTATTGAATCAAGTTTTATATCAGTGGGATTTTGTTTGAATTTTTTATTGCCCTGAGAAAGAACAGGGTCTTTGAGTATTGCCTTATTATGTTTGGAGACTTAGATCATAACATATGCGCCGAGGTGTGGAACACATTTAAAGTGTCTTTTTGTGTTGTTATGATAACAACCCCCAGTCTGTTCTGTGAGGTTTGATCCATGGACCGCTAGGCCACAACACGCCATAATTATTGTAGAACAGGACAAGGGATGATTGATAGTAGATTATGGGTCAGGCTAATCCAGATTGGATTTCGAGCAGCAGAGGCAAACTTATAATTTCAAAATCTGTTGGAGTTAAGTAACCAAGTGTAGAAAAACTTGAATTGGTCAGTAGTGGTCACTGATCTCTGGTCGTCCCTCTGCTACCAATTACCCACTTGTCACTTGTGTGCACAAACCATTTACCTTGATTGCCACAGTCCTAAAAAAAAAAAATACACTTACAAAATCTGTGTCTGCAGTTTCTTCCAGAACATAATTATTTGCAAATTTTTATATGTGTTCTTCTGAATTGTCTTTGTCCAGTAGGCAAGCTTTTTCTTCAAATGGTTGTGCTGTATGTGTCGCCTTACATCCCATGGCTATGAAAAGGTAAGTTGAGTATTATTAAACGTGTAATACAGGTGCTTGGTAGAAGAGACAGTTTGTGACTAAATCAAAAGTTCAGTTTTCGGGAGTTTCTTCTTCCCATATCGTTTCTGACGGTAGTCAGCTTGAAAAGCTATGGAATTTCCCCCTTGTTCGGGCTGAACTTGGTTGGGAAATCCACAGGAATGCAGGGCTTGCATGTTGTACAATATGCAGTAACATAGTAAGACCAGAATTTCTGTTACAGACCAGAATCAAAGAGAGAAATCCATTATCTACACAGTTTAACATGTAAACTGTTTTTATCTGAACAAGCACTGACGCAAAAGTGATTTCATTTCTTTTATGGGGTGGGTAGTTCAAAAACAGAGTTGGAAGATATTTAGCGATTGAGTCAAAGTTAACATTGGATTTTATATCTTTTTCCTCAAGTAACTACTTCGTGATGTACATTACATGTATTTTTCGGGTCTGCGTTCCAACTCAAAATGATGGCCTTTGCTCCTGCAGGGTTATGATGTTGCTTGCCACTCGTCAGAATTTAGTGTGTGAGGGCTGAATTTAATTTCTGATCAGACACTTTGGTCTGTGTCTAGCTGTTTGCTGGAGGTGATTTTACCCGCAAACCAGTCATTACACTGCCAAAGAACTGTTTTTTGCCATCCTTAGAGCAGCCAACTCTCCTGTTTCTGCGAAAATAAATCCATCTTCATGTTCAGATAAACAAATTTGAAAATCTCCCAATTAATTTAGGTTTTCCCCATGTTCTTCATAAGCCCAGATTGTTGTAGAAAATTATCCTTGACTGCAAGATGAAAATGTTGGCAGCTTGACCTCAGAGTGGTCTTTTGCATATAAGATCTTCTCTTGAAATGTACACTTTCTAACTTAACTGTTGAAGCTTGTTAAACCTGTCAATATTTGAAGTTGTTGATACTTTCTTATTGAATCAAGTTTTATATCAGTGGGATTTTGTTTGAATTTTTTATTGCACTGAGAAAGTACAGGCTCTTTGAGTTATTGACCTTCACTTATAGTTTGGAGACTTTCAGATCATAAATATGCGCCGCAGGCTGATGGAACCACATTTAAAGTGTCTTTTTGTGTTGTTATGATAACAAGCCAGTCTGTTCTGTGAGGTTTGCATCACTGGACCGCTAGGCCACAACACGCCACTAATTATTGTAGAACAGGACAAGGGATGATTGCATAGTCAGATTATGGGTCAGGCTCAATCCAGATTGGATTTCGAGCAGCAGAGGCAAACTTATAATTTCAAAATCTGTTGGAGTTAAGTAACCAAGTGTAGAAAAACTTGAATTGGTCAGTAGTGGTCACTGATCTCTGGTCAGTCCCTCCTGCTACCAATTACCCACTTGTCACTTGTGTGCACAAACCATTTTACCTTGACTTGCCACAGTCCTAAAAAAAAAATACACTTACAAAATCTGTGTCTGCAGTTTCTTCCCAGAACATAATTATTTGCAAACTTTTTATATGTGTTCTTCTGAATTGTCTTTGTCCAGTAGGCACAGCTTTTTCTTCAAATGTTTGTGCTGTATGTGTCGCCTCTACATCCCATGGCTCATGAAAAGGTACAGTTGAGTATTATTAAACGTGTAATACAGGTAGCTCTGGTAGAAGAGACAGTTTGTGACCTAAATCAAAAGTTCAGTTTTCGGGAAGTTTCTTCTTCCCATATCGTTTCTGACGGTAGTCAGCTTGAAAAGCCTATGGAATTTGCCCTTGTTCCGGGGCTTGAACTTGGTTGGGAAATCCACAGGAATGCAGGGCTTGCATGTTGCCTACAATATGCAGTAACCACTAGTAAGACCAGAATTTCTGTTACAAGACCAGAATCAAAGAGAGAAATCCATTATTACACAGTTTAACATGTAAATGTTTTTATCTGAACAAGCACTGACGCAAAAGTGATTTCATTTCTTTTATGGGGTGGGTAGTTCAAAAACAGAGTTGGAAGATATTTAGCAGATTGAGTCAAAGTTAAATTGGATTTTATATCTTTCTTCCTCAAGTAACTACTTCGTGATGTACATTACATGTATTTTTCGGGTCTGCGTTCCAATCAAATGATGGCCTTTGCTCCTGCAGGGTTATGATGTTGCTTGCCACTCGTCAGAATTTAGTGTGTGAGGGCTGAATTTAATTTCTGATCAGACACTTTGGTCTGTGTCTAGCTGTTTGCTGGAGGTGATTTTACCCGCAAACCAGCTCATGTACACTGCCAAAGAACTGTTTTTTTGCCATCCTTAGAGCAGCCAACTCTCCTGTTTCTGCGAAAATAAATCCATCTTTCCATGTTCAGATAAACAAATTTGAAAATCTCCCCAATTAATTTAGGTTTTCCCCATGTTCTTCATAACGCCCATTTTTGTAGAAAATTTCTTGACTGCAAGATGAAAATGTTGGCAGCTTGACCTCTAGAGTGGTCTTTTGCATATAAGATCTTCTCTTGAAATCGTACACTTTCTAACTTAACTGTTGAAGCTTGTTAAACCCTGTCAATATTTGAAGTTGTTGATATTTCCTTATTGAATCAAGTTTTATATCAGTGGGATTTGTTTGAATTTTTTATTGCACCTGAGAAAGTACAGGCTCTTTGAGTTATTGACCCTTCACTTATAGTTTGGCGACTTTTCAGATCATAACATATGCGCGCAGGCTGATGGAACCACATTTAAAGTGTCTTTTTTTGTTGTTATGATAACAAGCCAGTCTGTTCTGTGAGGTTTGCATCACTGGACGCTAGGCCACAACCGCCATAATTATTGTAGAACAGGACAAGGGATGATTGCAAGTCAGATTACGGGTCAGGCTCAATCCAGATTGGATTTCGAGCAGCAGAGGCAAATTATAATTTCAAAATCTGTTGGGAGTTAAGTAACCAAGTGTAGAAAAAACTTGAATTGGTCAGTAGTGGTCACTGATCTCTGGTCAGTCCCTCCTGCTACCAATTACCACTTGTCACTTGTGTGCACAAACCATTTTACCTTGACTTGCCCCAGTCTAAAAAAAAAAAATACATTACAAAATCTGTGTCTTGCAGTTTCTTCCCAGAACATAATTATTTGCAAATTTTTATATGTGTTCTTCTGAATTGTCTTTGTCCAGTAGGCACAGCTTTTCTTCAAATGTTTGTGCTGTATGTGTCGCCTCTACATCCCATGTCAATGAAAGGTACAGTTGAGTATTATTAAACGTGTAATACAGGTAGCTCTGGTAGAAGAGACAGTTTGTGACCTAAATCAAAAGTTCAGTTTTCGGGAAGTTTCTTCTTCCCCATATCGTTTCTGACGGTAGTCAGCTTGAAAAGCCCTATGGAATTTGCCCTTGTTCGGGGCTTGAATTGGTTGGGAATCCACAGGAATGCAGGGCTTGCATGTTGCCTACAATATGCAGTAACCACTAGTAAGACCAGAATTTCTGTTACAAGACCAGAATCAAAGAGAGAAATCCATTATCTACACAGTTTAACATGTAAACTGTTTTTATCTGAACAAGCACTGACGCAAAAGTGATTTCATTTCTTTTATGGGGTGGGTAGTTCAAAAACAGAGTTGGAAGATATTTAGCAGATTGAGTCAAAGTTAAATTGGATTTTATATCTTTCTTCTCAAGTAATACTTCGTGATGTACATTACATGTATTTTTCGGGTTGCGTTCCAATCAAAATGATGGCCTTTGCTCTGCAGGGTTATGATGTTGCTTGCCACTCGTCAGAATTTAGTGTGTGAGGGCTGAATTTAATTTTGATCAGACACTTTGGTCTGTGTTAGCTGTTTGTGGAGGTGATTTTACCGCAAACCAGCTCATGTACTGCAAAGAACTGTTTTTTGCTTGGCAGCATTCTGTTTGGAAATAACTTCTGTTATAAAAATTGAAATTCTTATTTGTTTTCCTGTTTTAACCCAATTTTTGTAGAATTCTGTGCAAAAGTGGGTTGATAGGGGTTTTGATATAGATCTTTCTGAAGACTTTCAATACTGTTGAGCTGTTCTTAAATTAAGTGTGTATTTTTATTGAAGTTTTATCAGTGGATTTGTTTGATTTTATTGCCTGAGAAGTAGGCTTTTGAGTTATTGCTTCATTAAGTTGGGTTCGATAAATAGCGCGAGGATGGAACCATTTAAATGTTTTGTGTGTTTGTACAAGCAGTTGTTTGTGGGTTTGCATATGGCGTAGGACAACGCATATAGTAGAAGGAAGGGTGATGAAGTCAGTTAGGGTCAGCCAGTTGGATTGGCGAGAGGCAACTTAATTTCAAACTGGAGTTAAGTAACCAGTGTGAAAACTTGATTGGTCAGTAGTGGTCAGATCTGTAGTCTCTGTACATTCCTGTATTGTGTGCAAACTTTACTTGATTGAGTCTAAAAAATACATTAAATTGTGCAGTTTTTCGAACTATTTTTGCAATTTTATGTGTCTTGAATTGTTTTGTAGTAGGAGTTTTTCTCATGTTGTGCGTTGGTGCTTATCCAGGTTGAAGGTACAGTTGGTATATTAAACTGTAATACAGGTAGTCTGGTAGAGAGACGTTTGTGACCTAATCAAAGTGTTTTGGAAGTTTCTTTTCCATATCGTTTTGCGGTAGTAGCTTGAACTATGAATTGCCCTTGTTAGGACTTGAATTGGTTGGGAATCACAGAATGAGGGTGATGTTGCTACAATAGCAGTAACATAGTAGACAGAATTTCGTTACAGACCGAATCAAAGAGAGAAATCCTTATTAAAGTTTAACATGTAAACTGTTTTTATCTGAACAAGCACTGACGCAAAAGTGATTTCATTTCTTTTATGGGGTGGGTAGTTCAAAAACAGAGTTGGAAGATATTTAGCAGATTGAGTCAAGTTAACATTGGATTTTATATCTTTCTTCCTCAAGTAACTACTTCGTGATGTACATTACATGTATTTTTCGGGTGTGCGTTCCAAATCAAAATGATGGCCTTTGCTCCTGCAGGGTTATGATGTTGCTTGCCACTCGTCAGAATTAAGTGTGTGAGGGCTGATATTTAATTTCTGATCAGACACTTTGGTCTGTGTCTAGCTGTTTGCTGGAGGTGATTTTACCCCGCAAACCAGCTCATGTACACTGCCAAAGAACTGTTTTTTTGCCATCCTTAGAGCAGCCAACTCTCCTGTTTCTGCGAAAATAAATCCATCTTTCCATGTTCAGATAAACAAATTTGAAAATCTCCCAATTAATTTAGGTTTTCCCCATGTTCTTCATAACGCCCAATTTATTGTAGAAAATTTCCTTGACTGCAAGATGAAAATGTTGGCAGCTTGACCTCAGAGTGGTCTTTTGCATATAAGATCTTCTCTTGAAATCGTACACTTTCTAACTTTACTGTTGAAGCTTGTTAAACCCTGTCAATATTTGAAGTTGTTGATACTTTCCTTATTGAATCAAGTTTTATATCAGTGGGATTTTGTTTGAATTTTTTATTGCACCTGAGAAAGTACAGGCTCTTTGAGTTATTGACCTTCACTTATAGTTTGGAGACTTTCAGATCATAACATATGCGCCGCAGGCTGATGGAACCACATTTAAAGTGTCTTTTTGTGTTGTTATGATAACAAGCCCAGTCTGTTCTGTGAGGTTTGCATCACTGGACCGCTAGGCCACAACACGCCACTAATTATTGTAGAACAGGACAAGGGATGATTGCAAAGTCAGATTATGGGTCAGGCTCAATCCAGATTGGATTTCGAGCAGCAGAGGCAAACTTATAATTTCAAAATCTGTTGGAGTTAAGTAACCAAGTGTAGAAAAAACTTGAATTGGTCAGTAGTGGTCACTGATCTCTGGTCAGTCCCTCCTGCTACCAATTACCCACTTGTCACTTGTGTGCACAAACCATTCTACCTTGACTTGCCACAGTCCTAAAAAAAAAAAATACACTTACAAAATCTGTGTCTGCAGTTTCTTCCCAGAACATAATTATTTGCAAACTTTTTATATGTGTTCTTCTGAATTGTCTTTGTCCAGTAGGCACAGCTTTTTCTTCAAATGTTTGTGCTGTATGTGTCGCCTCTACATCCCATGGCTCATGAAAAGGTACAGTTGAGTATTATTAAACGTGTAATACAGGTAGCTCTGGTAGAAGAGACAGTTTGTGACCTAAATCAAAAGTTCAGTTTTCGGGAAGTTTCTTCTTCCCCATATCGTTTCTGACGGTAGTCAGCTTGAAAAGCCCTATGGAATTTGCCCCTTGTTCCGGGGCTTGAACTTGGTTGGGAAATCCACAGGAATGCAGGGCTTGCATGTTGCCTACAATATGCAGTAACCACTAGTAAGACCAGAATTTCTGTTACAAGACCAGAATCAAAGAGAGAAATCCATTATCTACACAGTTTAACATGTAAACTGTTTTTATCTGAACAAGCACTGACGCAAAAGTGATTTCATTTCTTTTATGGGGTGGGTAGTTCAAAAACAGAGTTGGAAGATATTTAGCAGATTGAGTCAAAGTTAACATTGGATTTTATATCTTTCTTCCTCAAGTAACTACTTCGTGATGTACATTACATGTATTTTTCGGGTGTGCGTTCCAAATCAAAATGATGGCCTTTGCTCCTGCAGGGTTATGATGTTGCTTGCCACTCGTCAGAATTAAGTGTGTGAGGGCTGAATTTAATTTCTGATCAGACACTTTGGTCTGTGTCTAGCTGTTTGCTGGAGGTGATTTTACCCGCAAACCAGCTCATGTACACTGCCAAAGAACTGTTTTTTTGCCATCCTTAGAGCAGCCAACTCTCCCTGTTTCTGCGAAAATAAATCCATCTTTCCATGTTCAGATAAACAAATTTGAAAATCTCCCCAATTAATTTAGGTTTTCCCCCATGTTCTTCATAACGCCCAATTTATTGTAGAAAATTTCCTTGACTGCAAGATGAAAATGTTGGCAGCTTGACCTCAGAGTGGTCTTTTGCATATAAGATCTTCTCTTGAAATCGTACACTTTCTAACTTTACTGTTGAAGCTTGTTAAACCCTGTCAATATTTGAAGTTGTTGATACTTTCCTTATTGAATCAAGTTTTATATCAGTGGGATTTTGTTTGAATTTTTTATTGCACCTGAGAAAGTACAGGCTCTTTGAGTTATTGACCTTCACTTATAGTTTGGAGACTTTCAGATCATAACATATGCGCCGCAGGCTGATGGAACCACATTTAAAGTGTCTTTTTGTGTTGTTATGATAACAAGCCCAGTCTGTTCTGTGAGGTTTGCATCACTGGACCGCTAGGCCACAACACGCCACTAATTATTGTAGAACAGGACAAGGGATGATTGCAAAGTCAGATTATGGGTCAGGCTCAATCCAGATTGGATTTCGAGCAGCAGAGGCAAACTTATAATTTCAAAATCTGTTGGAGTTAAGTAACCAAGTGTAGAAAAAACTTGAATTGGTCAGTAGTGGTCACTGATCTCTGGTCAGTCCCTCCTGCTACCAATTACCCACTTGTCACTTGTGTGCACAAACCATTCTACCTTGACTTGCCACAGTCCTAAAAAAAAAAAATACACTTACAAAATCTGTGTCTGCAGTTTCTTCCCAGAACATAATTATTTGCAAACTTTTTATATGTGTTCTTCTGAATTGTCTTTGTCCAGTAGGCACAGCTTTTTCTTCAAATGTTTGTGCTGTATGTGTCGCCTCTACATCCCATGGCTCATGAAAAGGTACAGTTGAGTATTATTAAACGTGTAATACAGGTAGCTCTGGTAGAAGAGACAGTTTGGTGACCTAAATCAAAAGTTCAGTTTTCGGGAAGTTTCTTCTTCCCCATATCGTTTCTGACGGTAGTCAGCTTGAAAAGCCCTATGGAATTTGCCCCTTGTTCCGAGGGCTTGAACTTGGTTGGGAAATCCACAAGAATGAGGGCTTGCATGTTGCCTACAATATGCAGTAACCACTAGTAAGACCAGAATTTCTGTTACAAGACCAGAATCAAAGAGAGAAATCCATTATCTACACAGTTTAACATGTAAACTGTTTTTATCTGAACAAGCACTGACGCAAAAGTGATTTCATTTCTTTTATGGGGTGGGTAGTTCAAAAACAGAGTTGGAAGATATTTAGCAGATTGAGTCAAAGTTAACATTGGATTTTATATCTTTCTTCCTCAAGTAACTACTTCGTGATGTACATTACATGTATTTTTCGGGTGTGCGTTCCAAATCAAAATGATGGCCTTTGCTCCTGCAGGGTTATGATGTTGCTTGCCACTCGTCAGAATTAAGTGTGTGAGGGCTGAATTTAATTTCTGATCAGACACTTTGGTCTGTGTCTAGCTGTTTGCTGGAGGTGATTTTACCCCGCAAACCAGCTCATGTACACTGCCAAAGAACTGTTTTTTTGCCATCCTTAGAGCAGCCAACTCTCCCTGTTTCTGCGAAAATAAATCCATCTTTCCATGTTCAGATAAACAAATTTGAAAATCTCCCCAATTAATTTAGGTTTTCCCCCATGTTCTTCATAACGCCCAATTTATTGTAGAAAATTTCCTTGACTGCAAGATGAAAATGTTGGCAGCTTGACCTCAGAGTGGTCTTTTGCATATAAGATCTTCTCTTGAAATCGTACACTTTCTAACTTTACTGTTGAAGCTTGTTAAACCCTGTCAATATTTGAAGTTGTTGATACTTTCCTTATTGAATCAAGTTTTATATCAGTGGGATTTTGTTTGAATTTTTTATTGCACCTGAGAAAGTACAGGCTCTTTGAGTTATTGACCTTCACTTATAGTTTGGAGACTTTCAGATCATAACATATGCGCCGCAGGCTGATGGAACCACATTTAAAGTGTCTTTTTGTGTTGTTATGATAACAAGCCCAGTCTGTTCTGTGAGGTTTGCATCACTGGACCGCTAGGCACAACACGCCACTAATTATTGTAGAACAGGACAAGGATGATTGCAAAGTCAGATTATGGGTCAGGCTCAATCCAGATTGGATTTCGAGCAGCAGAGGCAAACTTATAATTTCAAAATCTGTTGGAGTTAAGTAACCAAGTGTAGAAAAAACTTGAATTGGTCAGTAGTGGTCACTGATCTCTGGTCAGTCCCTCCTGCTACCAATTACCCACTTGTCACTTGTGTGCACAAACCATTCTACCTTGACTTGCCACAGTCCTAAAAAAAAAAAATACACTTACAAAATCTGTGTCTGCAGTTTCTTCCCAGAACATAATTATTTGCAAACTTTTTATATGTGTTCTTCTGAATTGTCTTTGTCCAGTAGGCACAGCTTTTTCTTCAAATGTTTGTGCTGTATGTGTCGCCTCTACATCCCATGGCTCATGAAAAGGTACAGTTGAGTATTATTAAACGTGTAATACAGGTAGCTCTGGTAGAAGAGACAGTTTGTGACCTAATCAAAAGTGCAGTTTTCGGGAAGTTTCTTCTTCCCCATATCGTTTCTGACTGTAGTCAGCTTGAAAAGCCCTATGGAATTTGCCCTTGTTCCAGGACTTGAACTTGGTTGGGAAATCCACAAGAATAGAGGGCTTGCATGTTGCCTACAATATGCAGTAACCACTAGTAAGACCAGAATTTCTGTTACAAGACCAGAATCAAAGAGAGAAATCCATTATCTACACAGTTTAACATGTAAACTGTTTTTATCTGAACAAGCACTGACGCAAAAGTGATTTCATTTCTTTTATGGGTGGGTAGTTCAAAAACAGAGTTGGAAGATATTTAGCAGATTGAGTCAAAGTTAACATTGGATTTTATATCTTTCTTCCTCAAGTAACTACTTCGTGATGTACATTACATGTATTTTTCTGGTGTGCGTTCCAAATCAAAATGATGGCCTTTGCTCCTGCAGGGTTATGATGTTGCTTGCCACTCGTCAGAATTTAAGTGTATGAGGGCTGAATTTAATTTCTGATCAGACACTTTGGTCTGTGTCTAGCTGTTTGCTGGAGGTGATTTTACCCCGCAAACCAGCTCATGTAAAACTGCCAAAGAACTGTTTTTTTGCCATCCTTAGAGCAGCCAACTCTCCCTGTTTCTGCGAAAATAAATCCATCTTTCCATGTTCAGATAAACAAATTTGAAATCTCCCAATTATTTTAGGTTTTCCCCCATGTTCTTCATAACGCCCAATTTTTGTAGGAAAATTTCCTTGACTGCAAGATGAAAATGTTGGCAGCTTGACCTCGAGTGGTCTTTTGCATATAAGATCTTCTCTTGAAATCGTACACTTTCTAACTTTACTGTTGAAGCTTGTTAAACCCTGTCAATATTTGAAGTTGTTGATACTTTCCTTATTGAATCAAGTTTTATATCAGTGGGATTTTGTTTGAATTTTTTATTGCACCTGAGAAAGTACAGGCTCTTTGAGTTATTGACCTTCACTTATAGTTTGGAGACTTTCAGATCATAACATATGCGCCGCAGGCTGATGGAACCACATTTAAAGTGTCTTTTTGTGTTGTTATGATAACAAGCCCAGTCTGTTCTGTGAGGTTTGCATCACTGGACCGCTAGGCCACAACACGCCACTAATTATTGTAGAACAGGACAAGGGATGATTGCAAAGTCAGATTATGGGTCAGGCTCAATCCAGATTGGATTTCGAGCAGCAGAGGCAAACTTATAATTTCAAAATCTGTTGGAGTTAAGTAACCAAGTGTAGAAAAAACTTGAATTGGTCAGTAGTGGTCACTGATCTCTGGTCAGTCCCTCCTGCTACCAATTACCCACTTGTCACTTGTGTGCACAAACCATTCTACCTTGACTTGCCACAGTCCTAAAAAAAAAAAAATACACTTACAAAATCTGTGTCTGCAGTTTCTTCCCAGAACATAATTATTTGCAAACTTTTTATATGTGTTCTTCTGAATTGTCTTTGTCCAGTAGGCACAGCTTTTTCTTCAAATGTTTGTGCTGTATGTGTCGCCTCTACATCCCATGGCTCATGAAAAGGTACAGTTGAGTATTATTAAACGTGTAATACAGGTAGCTCTGGTAGAAGAGACAGTTTGTGACCTACGTCAAAAGTGCAGTTTTCGGGAAGTTTCTTCTTCCCCATATCGTTTCTGACTGTAGTCAGCTTGAAAAGCCCTATGGAATTTGCCCCTTGTTCCAGGACTTGAACTTGGTTGGGAAATCCACAAGAATAGAGGGCTTGCATGTTGCCTACAATATGCAGTAACCACTAGTAAGACCAGAATTTCTGTTACAAGACCAGAATCAAAGAGAGAAATCCATTATCTACACAGTTTAACATGTAAACTGTTTTTATCTGAACAAGCACTGACGCAAAAGTGATTTCATTTCTTTTATGAGGTGGGTAGTTCAAAAACAGAGTTGGAAGATATTTAGCAGATTGACTCAAAGTTAATATTGGATTTTATATCTTTCTTCCTCAATTAACTACTTCGTGATGTACATTACATGTATTTTTCTGGTCTGCGTTCCAACTCAAAATGATGGCCTTTGCTCCTGCAGGGTTATGATGTTGCTTGCCACTCGTCAGAATTTAGTGTGTGAGGGCTGAATTTAATTTCTGATCAGACACTTTGGTCTGTGTCTAGCTGTTTGCTGGAGGTGATTTTACCCCGCAAACCAGCTCATGTACACTGCCAAAGAACTGTTTTTTGCCACCCTTAGAGCAGCCAACTCTCCCTGTTTCTGCGAAAATAAATCCATCTCTCCATGTTCAGATAAACAAATTTGAAAATCTCCCCAATTATTTTAGGTTTTCCCCCATGTTCTTCATAACGCCCAGATTGTTGTAGGAATTTTCCTTGACTGCAAGATGAAAATGTTGGCAGCTTGACCTCAGAGTGGTCTTTTGCATATAAGATCTTCTCTTGAAATCGTACACTTTCTAACTTTACTGTTGAAGCTTGTTAAACCCTGTCAATATTTGAAGTTGTTGATACTTTCCTTATTGAATCAAGTTTTATATCAGTGGGATTTTGTTTGAATTTTTTATTGCACCTGAGAAAGTACAGGCTCTTTGAGTTATTGACCTTCACTTATAGTTTGGAGACTTTCAGATCATAACATATGCGCCGCAGGCTGATGGAACCACATTTAAAGTGTCTTTTTGTGTTGTTATGATAACAAGCCCAGTCTGTTCTTTGAGGTTTGCATCACTGGACCGCTAGGCCACAACACGCCACTAATTATTGTAGAACAGGACAAGGGATGATTGCAAAGTCAGATTATGGGTCAGGCTCAATCCAGATTGGATTTCGAGCAGCAGAGGCAAACTTATAATTTCAAAATCTGTTGGAGTTAAGTAACCAAGTGTAGAAAAAACTTGAATTGGTCAGTAGTGGTCACTGATCTCTGGTCAGTCCCTCCTGCTACCAATTACCCACTTGTCACTTGTGTGCACAAACCATTCTACCTTGACTTGCCACAGTCCTAAAAAAAAATAATACACTTACAAAATCTGTGTCTGCAGTTTCTTCCCAGAACATAATTATTTGCAAACTTTTTATATGTGTTCTTCTGAATTGTCTTTGTCCAGTAGGCACAGCTTTTTCTTCAAATGTTTGTGCTGTATGTGTCGCCTCTACATCCCATGGCTCATGAAAAGGTACAGTTGAGTATTATTAAACGTGTAATACAGGTAGCTCTGGTAGAAGAGACAGTTTGTGACCTAAATCAAAAGTTCAGTTTTCGGGAAGTTTCTTCTTCCCCATATCGTTTCTGACGGTAGTCAGCTTGAAAAGCCCTATGGAATTTGCCCCTTGTTCCGGGGCTTGAACTTGGTTGGGAAATCCACAGGAATGCAGGGCTTGCATGTTGCCTACAATATGCAGTAACCACTAGTAAGACCAGAATTTCTGTTACAAGACCAGAATCAAAGAGAGAAATCCATTATCTACACAGTTTAACATGTAAACTGTTTTTATCTGAACAAGCACTGACGCAAAAGTGATTTCATTTCTTTTATGGGGTGGGTAGTTCAAAAACAGAGTTGGAAGATATTTAGCAGATTGAGTCAAAGTTAACATTGGATTTTATATCTTTCTTCCTCAAGTAACTACTTCGTGATGTACATTACATGTATTTTTCGGGTGTGCGTTCCAAATCAAAATGATGGCCTTTGCTCCTGCAGGGTTATGATGTTGCTTGCCACTCGTCAGAATTAAGTGTGTGAGGGCTGAATTTAATTTCTGATCAGACACTTTGGTCTGTGTCTAGCTGTTTGCTGGAGGTGATTTTACCCCGCAAACCAGCTCATGTACACTGCCAAAGAACTGTTTTTTTGCCATCCTTAGAGCAGCCAACTCTCCCTGTTTCTGCGAAAATAAATCCATCTTTCCATGTTCAGATAAACAAATTTGAAAATCTCCCCAATTAATTTAGGTTTTCCCCCATGTTCTTCATAACGCCCAATTTATTGTAGAAAATTTCCTTGACTGCAAGATGAAAATGTTGGCAGCTTGACCTTAGAGTGGTCTTTTGCATATAAGATCTTCTCTTGAAATCGTACACTTTCTAACTTAACTGTTGAAGCTTGTTTAACCCTGTCAATATTTGAAGTTGTTGATACTTTCCTTATTGAATCAAGTTTTATATCAGTGGGATTTTGTTTGAATTTTTTATTGCACCTGAGAAAGTACAGGCTCTTTGAGTTATTGACCTTCACTTATAGTTTGGAGACTTTCAGATCATAACATATGCGCCGCAGGCTGATGGAACCACATTTAAAGTGTCCTTTTGTGTTATTTTAATAACAATCCCAGTCTGTTCTTTGAGGTTTGCATCACTGGACCGCTAATTATTGTAGCACAGAACAAGGGATAAATGCATAGTCAGATTATGGGTCAGGCTCAATCCAGATTGGATTTCGAGCAGCAGAGGCAAACTTATAATATCAAAATCCTTTGGAGTTAAGTGACCAAGTGTAGAAAAAAAACTTGATTTGGTCAGTCGTAGTCACTGATCTCTGGCCAGTCCCTCTTGCTACCAATTACCCTCCTGTCACTTGTGTGCATAAACCAATTTATTTTGACTTGCCACAGTCCTTAACAAAAAAGTTACACTTACAAAATCTGTGTCTGCAGTTTCTTCCCAGAATATAATTACTTCCAAACTTTTTATATGTGTCCTTCTTAATTGTCTTTTTCCATTAGGCTCAGCTTTGTCTTCATGAGTGTGTGCTGTCTGTGTCGCCTCTACATCCCATGGCTCGTAAAAAGGTACAGTTGAGTATTATTAAAGGTATTATACAGGACTGGTAGATCTGACAAAAAAGTCTCAGACACCGTTTTTGTTTTGTGTGATCATCCATAAAAAAAAAATAAACCTGAAAAACGTGGGGCTCAATCTGTTAGGTCAGGAGAAGAAAGTGAAAAATCTCGTCAATTTTCAGCATGTAATTACCTTGTCCTTAATTTGGTTGTAACAACCCCTTTCCAGATTGGAGTTTGGAGAATGGAGGTTGGAGTTTGGGGTTTGGAGTTTGTAGTTCGCAGTTGTAGTCGGCAGTTTTTAGTTTCTACTTCAACCAAAAGCCTGCCTACACTACCTCTCCTCCAAGCAGACTGCGGATGTCAGATCCTCTTTACTCCTCCACCAGATTCTGCGCTTCTTGTCATTCATGAGCCTGTGATACATTATGCTGACTGAGAGCGACATTATTTTGAGGTACTTTTTATCAAGTTACTGTTAATGTAAATTTGTTATATATTTGAATGTACAGACTAGTGATTTTTTGCACAGAGTGGAGGCTTCTGTGACTCATATTGGTCAATAGACTTACCAGGTCATCCAATGTCTTAAAGATGTGTGCATGCTCAGTACTTTTTCCAAAGTGGAAAATATTCCACTATGTTTGCTGCCACCTAGAGTTCCACAGATATAAACTGGATATAAATCCCCAGCAAACAAAATAACGTCCCTTCGACATTGCTAGGAATGTTGGGAGAACGTTTTTATTTAACGTCATACGGACGGATAAGTGTAGAGTTTTGTCAACGTCTAGATGACGTTGCGTTATGATGTTTTATAATAACGTTGTGACAACGTAAAAACTGCACTGCAAAAACAAGGTAATTTCTTGACGCAATTATATGATTTCTTTCTGAAGTTTTTCGATCAACTATAAATTGTTCATATTATATATAGTTTCATGAATATAAGCAATTGATACAACAATACAATCAATTAATTACTTTCAACAATGTGAACTTACCAGTAGGCCATTACTACTTGTTGCGGTTGCCTAACTTCACTGTACCTGTATACTATCGTACAGCATGTACTATATAAGTGCATACCAACTTGTTGCTTTGGCAATCATGGGTGTGTATTTTTACTACAGTTTTTCCACTTTAATAATATGTTTTGAAAGTAAAATTACATGTTTAGTTACTACATTAAATTTGCCACTAAGTCCTCTGATAGTTTAGACAAATACATGAAGAAATGAGTACACCTAATTCAAAAAATTATCAAATTTCTCGAAATTTGTTGTAAATATCTTACAACTTCTTAGCCAAATCTACTAATTTGCATATGTGATATTACGTTGTCATAATGTTCCCAAGTAACCTGACAAAACTACAACATTCAAGCAACGTTGTAAAAAAACGTTAACGCGACTTTATTTAGAGGTTTTTAAGAAACATTGCCATAACGTATCTATGTTTTAAAATAATGTGACAAAACCACAACCTTCAGGTAACGTTATGAAAGAACATTCACCTAACGATTGTATATGACGTCAAAAACCAACATTGAAAACGTCGTATCTGCATTACCAAGTAACTTGACAGAACAATAACATTCAGAAAACGTTGAAAAATAATATTCACAAGACGTTTTTATACGACGGTTAAAATAAACCTTGTTATAACGTTTTATTTAGGTTATTAAGTAACAAGACCAAACCGCAACCTTTTTGCAACGTTGCAGGTTAGTTGTGTTTTAGTTGGGAATTAACATTACCAAAACACAACTTCACAGTAATGTTATGATGACGTTACGTGTTAGCTGGGGATCTTCCCTTTATAATTCTATTGGTTTTCGGAAGAGTATTTTCATTCCCACTTGATGGTATCTTTCAGTGCTGAAGAGGTAAACCAACAAAAATGACCTCCCAGGTATAGCTTTTGGCCATAGGCAAATAATGATTAATGGAAACACGCAGATTTGTACACATGGATAACTAGCCGAGGGCGCCCTACTTGACTGATGTCTTGTGCATGAGGTTTATATCAAGAAAAACAAACCCTTCAGGAATAGAGCTGATTGCGTAGAAATCTCAATTAGCACACAGAATTGCTGAGGTGTTTGGGGGTGTGTTTTTGTCAAAATAAGTTTTGGTGTTAGGTTACCAATCAATGTACCACATTATGTTTAATGAAGTGACTGGTAATTTCTGATTGCAGCAAGATCCTGACTGCTAACAGAGAAGACCGTAGTCTGTCAACTTTCCGTTGGACTATCCACCAGATGCTGAGTGTCAGACGCTGATACACTCGCAACCAGACGTCGGGGTTCAGATTGTTTTCAGCGAGTTTGTGTTGGAGAAATTTGGTGGGAAGCTGCACAACTGACCGCCTCAAGGTCAGAATCTAACTTCTTAAGATTAGCAACTTGTGAGATTTTTTTCAAACATTTCTAATTGATTTTAATCGGCTGATTCCTTTTTTGTGTTTAGGTTCAAGAGAACAATCTCTCAGAACCTGCCAACACTTTTTTGGTTCATAAAAGCAATTTTCAATAAATTTGCTTTAGAGACAATCTCACAATGCTGAAATGATCTCAGATTTTTAATAATAAAAAAAAATGTTGACCATCCTTTTGGCAAAGCCATTAGTCAGTGTGACAATTTTCATTTTTTTCACTTATTAAAGAATGATTTTTCAAGGATCTTCACATACATGTTTTTGAGATTTCTTGATTTGATTGTCTCATTTACAGCTGAGTGATTTGACGAGAGAGATTTGATGAGAGAACAGAACGTCACCCTGTGCAGCCAGCTTAGCCCATTCGTCTGGTCACCCAAGGCGCCCTGCTTGACTGATGTCATGTGCATGAGGTATGTATCAAGAAACAAACTTATCAAGAATGGAGCTGATTGCGTAGAAATCTCAATTAGCACACAGAATTGCTGAGGTGTTTGGGGGGTGTGTTTTTGTCAAAATAAGTTTTGGTGTTAGGTTACCAATCAATGTACCACATTATGTTTAATGAAGTGACTGGTAATTTCTGATTGCAGCAAAATCTGACTGCTGACAGAGAAGACCGTAGTCTGTCAACTTTCCGTTGGACTATCCACCATGCTGAGTGTCAGACGCTGATACACTCGAACCAGACTCGGGTTCAATTGTTTTCAGCGAGTTTGTGTTGGAGAAATTTGGTGGGAAGCTGCACAATGACCGCCTCAAGTCAGAATCTAACTTCTTAGATTAGCAACTTGTGAGATTTTTTTCAAACATTCTAATTGATTTAATCGCTGATTCTTTTTGGTGTTTAGTTCAGAGAACAATCTCTCAGAACTGCCAACTTTTTGGTTCATAAAAGCAATTTTCAATAAATTTGTTTAGAGACAATCTCACAATGCTGAAATGATCTCGATTTTTAATATAAAAAAAAATGTTGACCATCCTTTGGCAAAGCCATTAGTCAGTGTGAAATTTTCACTTTTTTCACTTATTAAAGTAATGATTTTCAAGGATCTTCACATACATGTTTTTGAGATTTCTTGATTTGATTGTCTATTTACAGCTGAGTGATTGCGAGAGAGATTTGATGAGAGAACAGAACTTCACCCTGTTCAGCCAGCTATAGCCCATTCCTGGTCACTCAAGGGCCCTCTGACTGATGTCATGTGCATAGGTATGTATCAGAAACAAACTTATCAAAATGGAGCTGATTGCTAGAAATCTCAATTGCACACAGATTGTCTAGTTTAGGAGATGTGTTTTGTCAAAATAATTTGGTATAGGTTACATCAATGTACCACATTATGTTTAATGAAGTGACTGTAATTTCTGATGCAGCAAAATCCTGACTGCTCAGAGAAGACCGTAGTCGTCACTTTCGTTGGATATCCACCATGCTGAGTGTCAGACGCTGATACACTCGCAACCAGACGTCGGGTTCAGATTGTTTCAGCGAGTTTGTGTTGAGAAATTTGGTGGGAAGCTGCAAACTGACGCCTCAAGGCAGAATCTAACTTCTTAAGATTAGCAACTTGTGAGATTTTTTTAAACTTTCTAATTGATTTTATCGCTGATTCCTTTTTTGTGTTTAGGTTCAAGAGAACAATCTCTCAGAACTGCCAACACTCTTTTGGTTCATAAAAGCAATTTTCAATAAATTTGCTTTAGAGACAATCTCACAATGCTGAAATGATCTCAATTTTTAATATAAAAAAAAATGTTGACCATCCTTTGGCAAAGCCATTAGTCAGTGTGACAATTTTCTTTTTTCACTTATTAAAGAATAATTTTTCAAGGATCTTCACATACATGTTTTTGAGATTTCTTGATTTGATTGTCTATTTACAGTGAGTGTTTGACGAAGGAGATGAGAGACAACGTCACCCTGTGCAGCCAGCTTAGCCCATTCGTCTGGTCACCCAAGGGCGCCCTGTTGACTGATGTCATGTGCATGAGGTATGTATCAAGAAACAAACTTATAAGAATGGAGCTGATTGGTAGAAATCTCAATTAGCACACAGAATTGCTGAGGTGTTTGGGGGGTGTGTTTTTGTCAAAATAATTTGGTGTTAGGTTACCAATCAATGTACACATTATGTTTAATGAATGACTGGTAATTTCTGATTGCAGCAAAATCCTGACTGCTGACAGAGAAGACCGTAGTCTGTCAACTTTCCGTTGGACTATCCACCAGATGCTGAGTGTCAGACGCTGATACACTCGCAACCAGACGTCGGGGTCAGATTGTTTTCAGCGAGTTTGTGTTGGAGAAATTTGGTGGGAAGCTGCACAACTGACGCCTCAAGGTCAGAATCTAACTTCTTAAGATTAGCAACTTGTGAGATTTTTTTCAAACATTCTAATTGATTTAATCGGCTGATTCTTTTTGTGTTTAGGTCAAGAGAACAATCTCTCAGAACCTGCCAACACTTTTTTGGTTCATAAAAGCCATTTAATAAATTTGTTTAGAGACAATCTCACAATGCTGAAATGATCTCAGATTTTTAATAATAAAAAAAATGTTGACCATCCTTTGGCAAAGCCATTAGTCAGTGTGACAATTTCACTTTTTTCACTTATTAAAGAATGATTTTTCAAGGATCTTCACATACATGTTTTTGAGATTTCTTGATTTGATTGTCTAATTTACAGATTGAGAGAGAGATTTGATGAGAGAACAGAACGTCACCTGTGCAGCCAGCTTAGCCATTCGTCTGGTCACCCAAGGGCGCCTGCTTGACTGATGTCATGTGCATGAGGTATGTATCAAGAAACAAACTTATCAAGAATGGAGCTGATTGGTAGAAATCTCAATTAGCACACAGAATTGCTGAGGTGTTTGGGGGTGTGTTTTTGTCAAAATAAGTTTTGGTGTTAGGTTACCAATCAATGTACCACATTATGTTTAATGAAGTGACTGGTAATTTCTGATTGCAGCAAAATCCTGACTGCTGACAGAGAAGACCGTAGTCTGTCAACTTTCCGTTGGACTATCCACCAGATGCTTAAAGTTAGATCTGATTATGCCATTCGCGGGTCAGATGTTTTCAGCGAGTTTGTGTTGGAGAAATTTGTGGAACTGCCAACTGACCGCCTCAGGTCGAATCTAACTTCTAAGATTACAACTTGGAGATTTTTTCAAACCTTTCTAATGTGATTTTAATCGGCTGATTCTTTTTTGTGTTTAGGTTCAAGAGAACAATCTCTCAGAACCTGCCAACATGTTTTGGTTCATAAAGCATTTTCATAAATTTGCTTTAGAGACAATCTCACAATGCGAAATGATCTCAGATTTTTAATAATAAAAAAAAATGTTGACATCCTTGGCAAAGCTTAGTCAGTGTGACAATTTTCACTTTTTTCACTTATTAAAAAATTTTTCAAGATCTTCACATACTGTTTTTGAGATTTCTTGATTGATTGTCTGAATTTACAGCTGAGTGGTTTGACGAG